>UELV01099402.1:0-13227 GCA_900490015.1 Megastigmus stigmatizans
TCTCTCTCTCTCTCTCTTGTAATACATTTAATATTTCATTTAATTATAAATTTTGGAAATATGTTTTAATACATATTCATTAGCTATCAAGTGTTCTTATTACTTATAAGAACAGCACGAAGGATTTATATTAAATCCAAACGTACGTTAATAGTTAAGAACTAGAGCTTCATGACAAACGTCTTCGTATTTAATACAAGTGATATTCATTAATTGTACTGTAAATGAACCGATCATTTAATACAAGACATCTTTTTTCTCAGTGTACCGCGGACTGGGATATTGCGATGATTAAGTTGCAGCGTTATGCAATCGAGCATTTGCGAGGAATAATTTTAATAAATTGATAGTTACATCGACACTGATCAGGCTTGGGACAAAATAAATTATTCTAAATGAATATAAATGAGCGACAGTATTTACTTATTTGAGTGAAAATCAATGTTTGAAGAGAAATAATATCAATTATAAAATCCCCGTTTCAATCGCTGCAATACATAAACTAGTTAAATTTATTCGCTCGTTTAAGAAATAGTCATTTTTATTTCTCTTTACAGTCTAAAAATAGAATATTTCATAAAAAATATAACCTCGCAATGGCTACACATTTATAACGTATTCTTTTTGTTATCATTACAGTTTTGTTAATGTATTCCACATATATTGCACAAACAAAACGAACATCGCTTTTATCTGATGCAGATTAATCTACATCTTAATCCGTAAAAAGTTGAGAACAATGTATCCTTCTAAGCGTGCTACTAAATCACGGTGTCTGGTTACAATCGGAGCTTTCATCTCGTCGGAAGACAAAACGGGGCTTTTCACTTCCGTGACTTTCGCGAGGAAACTTACTTGTCACAACTGCGAAATTCCGAATTTATAACGTTGCGTTGGATATTATTATAATTTTTTTTTATCAATGTTTTTCTTTATCTCGTTCGTGGTAGATAATCATCATAATACTTCTTAACATGCTGATTACCTTTGTATTTACCAGCACAGCAAAATTTAATACAGCTTCAAAACAAATCTCTAGCCAACATGTTTTCTTTTCGAAAATTCCAAAGTTTGTATTTCATTCGAAAAATCTGATCTTCATACCATCCCCGTTCGAAAGATCTGATTCGCATCGTAATGCTGAAATTTGGAAAAATACGTTCGGCACCAATTTCCAAAGCCGACTATTTCCCCAAGTATTATTCCCCAGCCACTCTCTCCTCATTTTAAAAATTCGAGGACTCCCTCCCGGTCTCTCTCATCTCATCCATCGTCCCAACGCAAACTTTTTCAAATTTCTTCGAAAGATAGAGTGAGGCAGAAAATCCGGCTGCCACTTCGCATACACACTGACACTATACAACTCTGCAGTCGCGTATATAGGTATATTCGCTACAAGAAAGCACTTCTTCGCCATGTGGCTTTGTAAGCGAATTTTTCGTGCTCTATCTCGCTCTCGGCCTCTTATTCGAATTCGACGCACGACTCTCCTTTCCTTATTCTCCAGTATAATGCGTCGAACACGAGGTTTTAGTCGTTGCTGTTGCTGCTGCTGCTGCTGCTGCTGCTGCTGCTGATGGTGCGCGCGCGAATAGATTCGGATGCTCGTCACTTTGACGCGGAGCCCTCGGATGAGAATTTCAATGCATCCCGACTAAACGTATATACGAGGGGCATTTGTGCGAAAGTGCATAAAAGGAATAATAAAGTGTTGGGAGATATTTTTCTCTCGGGGTTTTTTTTGCTTATTTCGCGTTTCGCGTACGTGCGCTGAATGCGGAGAATTGTAATTTTTGACCGATTGCAGAGATTTTGTGTTGAGGTAATACGAAGTGGGACGCCTTCTTACGAATATCTGCATTTGCGGAAAAGTCCAATTCTTTCTTTTCAATGCTCTGTTACTTATTATTCGGTGCACACGATCAACAGAAGATGTGATCGTGTGTACCCCTTATTTTAGTTCCCTTTTTAATTTTAAAGAAAGAAGGATTGAAAAATCAAATTTTCAATCTTCGCTCTTGTTATGAATTTAGAAAATTAATTAAGTATTGTTTACGTACAGCAAATTTCATTATTACTGATCAAAAGTGGAATAGATTACAATGCAAATAGCTGCAGCATTTGAAAGGTATAAAGCTTATTTTAGTAACGGATCTGAAATTAATCCGCTGTGTACGTACATTGTTGCAGACGAATTCCCCGCCAAGGAAGATCCGAAAGCCAGCACGATGCCAACACAGGACGCGATAGTCGTAAGGTTCGCTCGCAAGCGCTACGGCAGCGGTCAGCCGCCCATCCTTGACGGCCTCAACATGACCGTACCTCGAGGATGCATGTAAGCCCCCGCCTCTATATTCTCTATTGTCCCGCCTTCGCTGCAGCTCTCCATTTATAGGAAATTTAGCCTCAACGATGCATAATGAAAATTAAATTCACTTTATCGTTATTTTTTAATTGCGTGAATAACTATATTGAAGTTACATTTTTAATGCCAATTACTCAATGAAATGTCTTTGAGTTTTACTGTTTTGAATTAAAAAGAAAAAAAATTAATATATAACTTTGCAAATTCATAATATTGTATAAGAAATGCGAAATATTTCGTAACGAGTTGCAAATATGAATTTCGAGCATATAAAAAGAAAGTTTTTGCAAAATCATCGATATAAATCACAGCTGAAAAGATTGACGTCTCTATGCGACACGTTATTGCTTACGCTACATTTTCGAGCCGTTAATGCAGATTACAAATATTTATATTTAATTATAATAATGAAAACACTTTCCGCCGTTACTTTCTAAATATAAAATAAACAAATGCTCAATATTGAAACGATTCTTTCGTTTCAACTACGACTTTCGAAATGTAACTTTGAGCAATAAATATATATATAGTATCATGCGTTCGATCAGAGAAAATTCGCGAAAAATTGAATTTCTGAATTTAATAGCAGTTCGTTAAATCCAAGTCTGTGCAACGGAACATATGATTTTAGCCGATGAAAGGTCAAATATTGGTTTTTGAAAAATTCAGCAAGCACTTTGATACACGCTGACTCACCCTTTTTTGCTATTTATTAAATTATTCGTGCGTACGCGTTAGGTGTGTATTCATATGCGTATTATATATGCAAGGCATTTCAGTTAACTCGGTCCCTAGCGCATCTAATATCTTTGTGATTATCTAAATCAAGAATAATTCGATCCGTCGCAATACAAGGGTGCTTAGCGGTCCTGTACCGAAAAACGGAAGTCCATTTCAGCACACTTTTGTCCCTCACGCGCACATAAGTATAATAAGGACCTAGATCGAAGTGTGTTTGTCCGGTTTCAGCTACGGCCTGCTGGGTGCGAGCGGCTGCGGCAAGACTACGCTCCTGTCCTGCGTCGTGGGCGTACGTAAGCTCGACAACGGCGAGATCTGGGTACTCGGTGGCAAGCCCGGACAGAAGGACTCGGGCATTCCGGGACCCAGGGTCGGCTACATGCCCCAGGAGATTTCCCTCGTCAAGGAGTTCACCGTCATGGGCGCGCTCTACTACTTCGGCAGGATCAACGGCCTCGAGGACAACGTCATAGGTGCGCGATGTGCACACTGCACACTTTGTTCACCTGCTCGCTGAGCTTCCATTGGATTGTTATTCGAATGAATCATGTCTATGTGTGTACGGTGTCGTTGCAGACGAGAGGTTCGGCTACTTGTCGGAGTTGCTGGATCTGCCGCCGAGGAACAGGCTGGTGAAGCACATGAGCGGCGGCCAACAGCGGCGCGTCTCCTTCGCGGCCTCGCTCATCCACAAGCCGGAGTTGCTGATCCTCGACGAGCCCACCGTCGGCCTCGATCCTATTTTGCGGGAGAAGCAAGTACACTTTGATCGTTATATGCAGACTGTCGAGCGCACTGCAGACCCGATCCCCGACAATTCTCTCCTTTCCTTGTCCACTTCCTTCGCTCGCTAATCTGCAACAGGATACATACATGAATTGCGACCTTTGCTGGGAGGTCATTTCAAACTAACCATCCTTGCGCTGGAGCATATTCGACAAGTTATTTGCCAATATTGAATAAAACTATGACAGTTGAATAAAATTTCTATAAGTACATATATGGGTGATTCCACGCGAAAGGAAAAATTAGTATCTTACACACCTAGGCAGAAAAAGTAAGAATGGTCTCAAATAACATGTAAATTGTCACTCGAGCCGAAGGCGCGGTTGACAAATATGTGATCTGAGGCATTCTTTTTTACTTCCCTTGGTGTGTATACTATTTTTCTGCCTAGCGAAGCCGAAATTACCACTGCAGCCTCAAGCCGGTCCTGGCCGGAAAAGTGGTACTTATAATATAGGTCCGCTAGGCAGAAAATTCTTTTTTAAAAATCGCTTAAACTTTGGAAAAATGTTGTACTCTATGTCCAAAACATGTTTCTAAATTTGAAGAGACCTATATGCAAGGGTCTAATTACTAAAAAATTTTCCTTGACTTGAGCATTTTAAATTAAGTATATATATAGTATATATTATAGAAGATGGGCAACTCAAAGAGATAAGAACTGCAGCACTTCAAAACAAGTCATTTTTATCAATTTATATGTCAAATGGGAATTTACATGTAAATTTGCATGTGATAAAAATGACTTGTTTTGAAGTGCTGTAGCTTTTATCTCTTTGAGCTGCCCATCTTCTATAAGGGCCTTATTTGAAGTGCTCAAGTCAAGGAAAATTGTGACACTTCATACGATGAAACCGGTTATGTCAGTCAGAGTTAGATTTTCAAGTGTACGTAGGGCTATATCGATCAATCACAGACCTTCACCAAACACTCTGTAAAAATTCAGACATATTCTTGAGGTAAAATACAACAACTTTTGTATTTACCATTTTTACGATTTTATCAGAAAATTTTGAGATAAAAAATCACAAAGATTTGAAAGTTCAAAAAAATTCCATTTTTGGTGTATCTTTGAGACTTGATAGTAATTAGACCCTTGCATATAGGTCTCTCAAAATTCAGAATCATGTTTTGGACATAGAATGCAACCTTTTCCCAAAGTTTCAGCGCTTTTAAAATTTTTTATATTTACTTTCGCGTGGAATCATCCATATATACTTTACGTTATTGCGCACATAGCAACTTTGAGCAAACGCTTATAGGCATCCCAGTTCAGTAGCGCATTCATTACGTAACGATTCAAATATTTTATAGTAATTTAATATTCTTCCAGCATATGGAATTTTCTGGTGAAAATAACAAAAGAAGAGGGCACCGCCGTTGTAATTACTACGCATTATATAGAAGAAACGAAACTTGCTAACAGGGTAAGCCTCGTGTTCTACATTTTAACTATTTAAAACCAACACTTATACTTATAGTCTTACTTATGAATAATTTAACAGATGAGACTTTTATACTTTTAGAAAATAACTTTTCTTAAGAAGTTTATATTCAACATAAACTAATCGTGCTACATATTAATCCTATAATAATAGTAAAATCACACTTTGATTCGAGAAAAATCACAATAAACACAATATTTCTTTGGTATATAAACAAACAAAAAATTGTTTTACTTCATCCTTCAAAACAATCGTTGCTTTGTATATCAAAAAAGTTGCCTCGTTGACAAACATAATTGAAATTAAAAAATTGTTTTATTTTTATATAATCCTGTACAATTATTTCATCATTATCCAATTTAAATACAAGTATATATGTACAAATTGTTTAGATCGGTTTGATGAGGTGCGGTCAGCTTTTGGCGGAAACTACGCCCAACGGACTGCTGGCCAAATTTCAATGCGCGACACTGGAGGAAGCCTTCCTAATCCTCAGCCAGAAGCAGAAGGAAAATCAGGACAGGGGCATCGTGAGCGTAGGCAGCGAGGTGATCGAGGACCTCGACGATGTCGCCGCGCACTCGACGACCCCCGTGACGCAGAGCGACGTTCGCAACAGCACTGAGGTATATAATTGGCTTGGTAGAAAGTAAACCGTGAAAAGCTTGGTTGTAAAAAATATTCAGCTCGATCACATCCTGCAAAAAGTTGAATCAATATAGCTCTCCACAAAGAACTGATTTTATAATGATTAAGAAATATGTAATATTTGCTGGATCAGATTTGTAAAAGTGAAGCGCGTGGAAAGTAATCAGATCAACTTATAGTCCGAGTAATAAGCTAAATATTTTAGGCAGAAACCTGCTCAAACAGAAATATTGTACTTGCATGTAAAAACTTTAGAAGCGAATCCATTAAATGACCCGATACCAAATTTAAAAATATCCAGATGAAACTTAAAAAAAATGAAATTGCTTTCAATACTTTTAGTGCATCATGAACAGTGAGAAGCAGCTGCTGGATAGCCAGTACAACGAGAAGAGACGTACGCACATCGGCTCACCTCTTGCTGGAAAAATATTCAAGGCGCTCATGACAAAAAATATCCTACAATTTTTAAGACACCCAGGGTGAGTAGAAATGTCTAAATGCAATTATAATGTTGAACGCAATATAAAATCATGTATCTGCAGCACAATATCAAACGAAACTACACGATAGAATTGAAAACCTTTCAGGGGCATTCTGTTCGCCTTCGTATTCCCATTAGTGCAAGTGACTCTATTTTTCTACGCGATTGGCAGAGATCCCAAAGGCATAGTTGTGGCAGTGGTGAACGACGAGGCGGGCCACTGCGATCACGGAAACAACATCGGCTCCATTATTTACGACGCAGACGTCGGCACCTGCGATTACACGGATCTCAGTTGTCGCTTTTTAAATGGCTTCAATGAGTCGATTATGATTAAGGTATGAACGGATCTGTCACATTTTTGTTAAGTCCATGAAGTCCGCACGTATACGTACAAAGCGATACTAAAGCGAAAATTTCGATCCACAGGAATATTACGAGACGGTTGGGGAGGCGACCCTCGCCGTGCAGAACGGGAAAGCCGCTGGCACAATGTACTTCCCGCGAAATTTTTCGCGCGCACTCCAGAGCAGACGCGACAGTCTGGATACCGCGACGGAAGCGGATATCGTCCACGGCGAAATTCACACTACACTCGACATGGGCGGTAAGCTTTTAGCTTTATTTTTCCTCGAATTGCTTTTTCGCGTGTCAGCTGAGGTGCGAAGCCGCGTGCAAAGAGAAAGAGAGAGAGAGAGAGAGAGAGAGAGAGAGAGAGAGAGAGAGAGATGCATCGCTCGACGGCTCGAGCTGCGCTGGAAGGAGTGTAAAAATGGCTGGATATACATTTTCCTCGCACCAACGTTTATCACGGGGAACGATAAATATTGTGCAACGTACGCAATATTTAACTGCGGCGGTTTTTAGATTTTGAATTTTCAATGGATAATACCGATTTAATAAATTGCTATTACCAACATATTCATGTTATAAATGCGTAAAAATAAAATTCAAGTGAAATTTATCTAATTAAGTATTTATTTACAGATCGGCAAATCGGTTTGTTCTTGCAAAAGAGTTTATATGAGCGCTTTATCCAAATCCATGGTGATATAGTGACTACCTGCAATATACCGAGGAAGTTTGCCGATACGCCAGTCTACGTGAGTGTATTAAATTACGTGATTAATAAATTCGAAAATAATACATGTAACGAAATTAAATTTTTCTGCAGTTCGAGGAGCCGATTTTTGGGACACTGGATCAAAAGTATTCGAACTTCGTAGCTCCAGGATTTATACTTACGTAAGCATATATTATTCATTTTCTAATTATACACATATATATATCTTACGCTCAAATAGTTATATTGTTCGTCTATATATTAATTCCATAATTTATTCACAGAATCGCTTTCTTCTTGGCGACGGCTGTTTCGTCCTCCATCATCATCGCGGATCGCGCGGAAGGTGTCTGGGACCGAAGTCTCGTACAAGGTAAAAGAAATATATTTTTACCGCAACTAGGTTTACACGGGTCAAACTAAACGCAACGAAAATAAATCGGAATATAAGTCTGCTTATCAAGGAAAGCGAAAAAAATAATTAAAAAAAAATATAAGGAAGTAGCTCGCAAAACGAAAAGGATCGCATATGAGCGAGACGAGGAGGCTCTTCTTTTCCGCGTTGCATTACAAAGCCGTAGAGTCAATTGTCTCGTACTTATTATGGAAAACAATGAGGTACTAAATTGCCAAAGCCCGTTATTAGTATGCGGGGCGTGCAGCTTGGACCTCCGCGGCTCGTTCTCAACCGCGGAAAACAAATTCTTTCACCTCTTCCTTATTGAATTTACTTTATGAATAGCAATCGCGCGCCTCTTCGCCTCGCTTTGCCCGAGAAGCCTTCTTCCACCGCGATTTATCTGCCGAACATTGATACTTTATAATTGCGTTTTGACGTCGCGGTGTTCGAATTACGGGGTTCGACGTATCTATAATTGCGCGTGGTGCTTTGACTGCAGGCGCATCTTTGAGTATCTATAGGGAATAACAAAGGATGGGCGCTGATTGAAATACTAATCAATTGATTTTTAACATTTCGCATGAAAGAGACGTACCTGGAGATTTATTTTGTTTCTTTTTCTCATACGCAAAAATTTCGCTGTTTCATCGCAAAAAGTTTATAATGAACATACATATTAAAAAGTATAGTATAATTACGATACCTAGTTGAATGAATAAAATTCGAAAGTAAAGTAATCATTGACTTTTTGCAGGCGTGAAAACGGCAGAAATTCTGTTCTCTCACATCTTGACACAGTTCATGATGATCGTTATCCAAGTGACTGTGGTTCTCTGCATAACGTTCCTGCATTTCGAGCTGCCGTGCAAAGGATCGTTGGCCGCGGTTATTGCCTTAGTGCTGCTCACTGGATTTTGCGGAATGTGTTACGGTGAGCATTTGGCTGGCGCTGGGCTCCGGCAATGGCTTCGGCAATGGCACCGCCTGCAGAGACGCCTGAAGAATTTCAATGCTCAAACAATGATTTTTCGACCCTTCTTTTTTTTCGCAGGCTTTCTCATTTCCGTCCTCTGTACGTCCCACACAATGGCCAATTTCATCTCCACCGGAAGTTTTTATCCTATCATTCTGCTGTGCGGTAAGAGATTTCTTTTAGCTATTACGGATACCTCTCGCTGAAAGCAGTGATGTTTATATATGGAAACTGTAATTTCAGATTATCGAAACATTTATTTTCATACTAAACTGCTTGTACGAGTAATATGATCCTTGTTCAAAACAATTCCTGAGCTGCAGCAACATTTACACCTCTTTAAACGAATAACCTAATTTTTAAGCGAGTGATAATCCACGAACGTTTGTTTCAATTACAGGGGCAATTTGGCCAGCAGAGGCGATGCCTACGTTCCTGCAATGGATCAGCTACGCGATGCCGACGACGATACCGAGCTACTCGTTGCGCGGCATCATGGACAAGGGCTATCCAATAAACAATTTCGAGGTCTACAGCGGCTTCCTCATCACGTCTGGCTGGACGCTCGCCTTCGTCGTCTTCTGTCTCCTCGGCCTCAGAGGGAAGACTGTCTAACCGAGTTCAACAAGCTCTTTACGACGCGACTGAGAACCTTTCTTTTTACTCGTCTTCTAACTTTCTGGATACGAAAGTTAGGGATTTGAAGCTCGAGTGGAGAGCGATTTTTCACTTTGTTCAAGTGAATGATTTTTAGTGAAATTATTAAGTAAATCATGAACTCTTACTTCAAGGAATGAAATATCTTCTGTAGAAGCGGATGTTCATCGCACTTGACGAAAATCTGATCGATTCTCCTCGTGCTGTGAAAAAGTTGGTTTAGGATAAATGTGATGGTACACTTATTTGATGGATTCAAAGGGAATCTTTTACATCTCAGTTTCTGAACTTTTCTTAAACATTTCATCGCTGGGTACTATATCGAGATTCATAGTTTCACTTCATTCAGGAAAATTCTTTCGAAGGACATGTTTTTTGCATTTAATGAAATTTGCCCTTGAAACTAATAGTTAGTATTTTATTTTGATGTAAAATTTACCTAGACTTTAACGAAGTGAAAATTGAATATAAATTTAAGTGACAGAAGCTAACTTTTCCAACAATGCGTTAGTTTAAGAAGTTCAGAGAAAGATAAAGAGACGGGTGGTGTTAGACTTTCCAAGAATTCACCACTTGCAGTTGTAAAAATGTAAAAAAGAGAGAAGATATACGTTTCCCGTCGATTTTATAAAAATTTTTAACAATAATCGCACTTGCAACCAACTGAGTTACCATACAAAGATGTTCTTAAATTTTAAAGTGTGTATAATTAAAGATTTTATTTGTTTTAAACACATGATTTTATATATTTAATTGACGATTCTTATTAATCACTTCACTCATGCAGAATAATGCATACTCATAAACTGTCAGTACAGCGAAAAATAACTCAGTTGGTACCTGAAAAAATCTTTTTTAGTATATAAACTACGAAATATAAAAATCATAGTATATTTTTAGTGCGACTTTAATGAATAATTGCCGATTCGACGAGAAAATAAATGTACGTTATACTATGGTCTTGCCAATTATCTTCATAATCTCGCGATTACTATTTTTAAACAGGGTTCTTGCACTGTAAGATATTGTAAGATTTTTTTTAGCCTCCTAGAGGTGCTGGAAAAATAATTTTAATTTGAAATTTGCTGGTTTTAAGCAAAATTTCATTCATTACACTTAGATCCTGTACGAGATGTTTTTTTTAAGAAGAAAATTAGGCGAATCTTTGACAACATCATTGTAAATTTCTAATTTTTAGTTATGAATAATATTTTAATATTAAAATGATGCAATCTTTCTATAATCAGGATGTTAGTTAGTTGTCACTATTTTTAATATATTTTTTCTATTATTTTCTTTTGTTTATTTTATCTGAAAAGTCGCAGCAGGTTGCAGGGAGCAAAAACCATTTTCTTGTTTAAATACATCTCTAGTCAGAAAGCAAACAAAATGAAATGAAATAACATTAATGGAAACGTAACGCAATACCATTAAGTTTTTCTATGATAAGTCTTAATTTTCAGACGTGATTGCAAAAAATGTTTTTACCCTATAAACGAGATCGAATAAACTTGAAGCGCAGCGGAACACGATTCTATATTGTATAAACATAAAATACGTAAATAAATTATTTATAAATAGTGATTTCAATAAACTGATTTTTAGCAAATTCATAAAACAAAATCATTGGTTCGTATATCCCCATTATGAATTAATTCACTAACGCGCGCCATAACATCGCGTAGCAATGGCATGTCAGTTTTCTCAAACGAAAGCGCGCAACGATGGATCTGCATAGTTCGGAGGAGGCGAAGCTGCAGGGGCAACGTGTAGGTGTATTTAAGGTATCCAAGTATCGCAATGAGATTGTATACTGTCACCTTGGGTGCACATCGTCTAGAACAGTCGTGCCAACGTGTATATACAACTCGGCAAGGAATTCAGCGAACGACGCATATATGCCTGAGTGCGAAACGAGGAATCGTGGGGTCTTGATAATCGTCTGGTCTCGAGAAGGATACATTGACTATGGTCCCCAGAACTATGAACTGTACGTCCAGCTGGTAGAACTATAAAATCTTTGCAAATTTTAATAAAATAGCCTGAGCTGGAAGAGCAATATCTATTTAATATGGACCTACCGTGGGCCACAGTCGAATTTCTACTCAGGTGGGTGTTACCAAATCTGAACCCACTGATGTGTGTAACGCTGTTTCTTAAGGGGACCCAATGTGTTAACCAGTTTGGGTCCAAAGCTGCTATACCACAATTGGATTCGCCTCATTAAGTCCATATCGACGGGTCTTACGAAGACCCGTCGATTTCACCCGCACATTTCAATTTTCTAACGAAGAGTAGCACATTTCATTTCGTCACGAAGACTAGCATGAATCGCTTTTCGCCGCGAAGACTAGCATAATTCGTATTTCACCGCGAAGACTAGCATGATTCGTATTGCGCCGCGAAGACTAGCATGATTTATATTTCGTATCAAAATAGACTTTGAAGAATTTATTTTTTCATTTAAAAAGTTTTATTTCTTAGAAAAACTTATGACTTATGTGTATATGTATATATAGGGGTCATTTTATTGATTTTTTAAAAAGTTTTTTAAAGAATTTCCAGTATGTTAAAATATAACTAAAATTAGGAAGGGAGCCAAAATTTGGGCTCCTAATTAGAAATGGAACTCGAGAAATCGCACTTTGAATGTTAAAAATATTGTCGTTTTTCGCTTTCTGTTGCTTGATTATTTGGCTTTTGCAAAAATATTGCGAAATTAAGCGGATTTAAGATAATGGACTTCGCAAAGATTCATTTTTCTCGTCTTGGGTTTTACTTTTTAACTGCATAATTTAACATGTTAAAGCGCTTCCCACACTCACAAACGTAAAAAAAAAGAGTTCCTTTACTAATATAGCCGATTTCGATGATATTAAAACTGCTCCAACTTTGCGAATTTTTGAGATATCGACTCAAACTTTGCGCGGTTCGATTTGTCTTGACAAGATCTTTTTTTAAATGTCCCGAAACTCGCAAAACTAAGCTCAGAGCAACGCTTTGATAATTGCTAAAAATTTTAAAAAAATACGATTTTAGCGATATTCAAGTAGCTGAAACTTTTTTCTCTCTACAGATAATGATACGAAACTTTCAGAGAATTTAGTTCACGTTATGTACAACAAAATTCATATGGTCCAGTTTGTACTTTGAATTAATTTGATTGAATATTAATTGAATTAATTTTATATAATATTGTAACGGGGCTGTTATTATTGCGGTGAGAACGTACTTGCGTTCTCACTCCTACCTGCAAACACGTTACAGCGTCAAAATCGAGCGATGATTTGACGCTATACAGACTCCAACAGCTCTCGTTTACAAACACGAGACTCTCTTGAAGAGTCTCATTTTCCGTTGTTCATAAATATTGCTTGCGAGCACCGCGCAATGCTCGCAAGTCCTGCTGCTCAGATTTAATGCACAGTAGAAACGCTTTTCTACTGTGCCCGCGGAGGCGGCGGTAATCGCGGGAAATCACGGGGAAGAATTAGGTTTCTCTCGTATAAATGATGACGACGTGATTTTCTTAATATTGAGTATATTCTCTGTTAAAAACTACAAAGGTGACATACAAATATAACAATAACCGCGAACCGAGAAGGCTGGTAAAACGCGGGAAACGGCCGCGAATCACATATACACACACACACACACACACACAC
>UELV01099404.1:0-14589 GCA_900490015.1 Megastigmus stigmatizans
AAAAATTATTTTCAAAAATGTTTTATTTTAATAAAATAATAAAAAATAGGATATTAAAATTAAATAAAAATTAAAGAAAAAAATTTTTATATACTTTTAATACGCTTATTTAAGTGTTTAAAGCAATTTTTCGTTTAATCTCTACTGACTAGAGAGTACCCATAGAGCTACCTTAAATAAGCTAAAAATAACCTCTTTTTGGTTTTTAACATAAAAAATATTAATTTATCATAAAAGTATTAAATGTAAAAGATGTAAGTACAGTACAAAAAACAAACCTTTGCTCTATTGAACATTTTTAGCTAGGAACGGTTTATTTCAAAATAACTGTGAAACCAGTTGTAATGATAGCAACTGTAATGAAGTGCGAGCAGTGACAGTCGCGCTTTACATGCAAAAAGCTTCGTTTTTTGTATACCTTGCATCGTAATCATCACTGAAATGCATCAGCGTTGGTTACTATCTGCTTCGATGGATCGACTGATGTTTTGAAAGTAAAGTCATTAGCAATAAGTGTACAATTCTCTGATCTGGACAGTGATCAAGTCCAATGCGAATTGTCGCAAATAGTACGCATATAATATAAAAACGAAGAGGCTAAATTTAAAAAAAAAACTCATTTTAAGAGTATTCAAATTCTCTTGAAACATTTTGAGATGTGGTTTTGGCACTTGCCAAATAATGATAGGAGAAAATATTAATATGCTTTATATTTTCGTTAACTATTTTTAATTATTTATTAAAGTTTTGCACATTAATTTTTGTTACAAACTTTCTATGTACAGAGTGTGAATAAAATTTTATAGGTTTTATATTATTTACATAACTGAAATAATTTCTTACAATACAACGTTTGACTATGGACAGTCAAATACTGGTGTATTCATCATAAAAAAATAATGTATAATTAACTCCTGCCACTTTTATATGAACAGCTCACATAATTTACAATGGTAACTATGTTTTAAAAGTATCTATTACAATTAGCTGACTACAATGTGAGTTTTTAATCTTCATATATCAGATAGAAATAATTTTAATTTATGCTTTATCTTTACTTCATTAGTTATCTTCATAGCATTTGTAAACACTACTTCAATTTAAGAATAAAGGTAACAATGATCCACAGTTATTTAAAGCTATTAAACATCATAATCTTTTTTAAAAACTTTTGCTATATATATGGCTTATAGTTTAATTTACTTTGCATAATACTTATAAATTCGTTATAAATCACATTTTCAAAGTAAATTGAATTAATATTACTTATTTCTAATGAAATTGTATACATTAAGTAAAACAAATATAAACTATACAGCCTAACACTAAAAATCTCAAGGTTTGTTGACAATATGATGGGACATTCGAAACTCTTAATCTCTATATAGGCTCAAATTATACTACTTAATTTTAAATTAATAATCTTGCACTTTAAACTAAATAAGGTAGCCCTTACAAGAAGCGACTAAGGGCAGAATCTATAATAAACATAGAATAAGCTGTAGTTAAAACACACTATTTATCACTATGTTTCATTTTAGCCCCTCTTACCAATCAAAACAAGTTAATAGATAAAATGATCGAAGTTATACTTTCCAACACTGGCTTATGAAACGGTAATTTGAAAAGTCCTGTGATAATTGTCCTCGCATAGCACCGAAAACTACACATGTGCTTTAAATGTTATAATTATTCGAATGTGCTTTTACAAATATAGTGTTATAAGGTAATTGCTGATGCACATGAACTACCTTCGGCATTAAAATTATGCATATATTTATGACTAATTTAACGGCCACACAGTCGGTGTAGACCCAGCTAGGATTTTTTGTGGAGACTGAAACATCTTTTCATGATGAGATCAAAACAGATTCTTATAGCTCCTATATATATTTATAATATCAATAGAACAATATTAACTTGTCTAGAATCCGGCCGTTCTTCCTTGTCTTCGATAGTCCGAATTGGCAGTTATTCGTTTTTTGTCATTCACTATAGCAGTAACTGCACTTCCGATTCCAGAAAAGGTAGTAACATTATGTCCGATACTGTGTAAGTAATTAAGTATATCTGGTGGAAAGCCTTTCTCATTTTGTACTTGCATAGGGAAGAGCTGAAATTTCAAAATTAAAAACATTTTTACAAATTAACAATTTACATTTTTAAAGTAAAATCATTCTACTAACTTGATGATGAAGTCTGTGCGCGTCAACGGCTTCTTTGATATCGTAGTTCTTCCATAAATGCAGAACCATGATCCAAGCAACTGCTGTCGTTATTTTCGTTCCTCCAGCTGCCCCGATGACCATGCTTACTTTTCTGTCTTCGTCCAACTAGAAAAGAAAAAAGTCCGTTGAAAATCAGCTATCATTTACAAACAAAACCTATTTTTATTAAAGATTAGGCAATTGAAATATTTAATCGTATTTATGATACCAATATTGTTGGAGCCATTGAGCTAAAAGGCCTTTTTCCAGGCTTGATGAAGTTATTCACCGACGGTGGCAAATTGAAGCCGTTGGTAATGTTTGGAGAACTGAAGTCATCCATTTCGTCGTTGAAAATGATTCCAGTGGATCTTGATCGTATTTTAGCTCCCAAACTGTAAATAAATTTCCAGTATTAATTATAAAACTTTATCCAGATATAAATTTAAGTACAAAATAATTTAATAGAATAAAATGATTAAAATTGAGATTTTTAAAGCATCTAGATTCAACATCAATTCATCATTGTTTTTATCATTTCGAGATTGTATAAATAATACATCATAATAATGTAATTAACATTTATTTACACTTGATTGATCGTTGATGTAACAGATACGGCTGATCCATCTGGAGCTAGTATAGATACGTGGGCAGTTCCAGATTCTTCCTTATTCGTCATATTAGCACCGTAATGACTTGGGTCATTGTACGTTATATTATCTTTGATAGCTAATCTTATGGAATCAGCATACTCTTTGGATGTTAAATTTGCAACCAGTTCCTCTGAAAATTATATTTAGTATTAAGTTAAGTTAAAAAAAGCAAGCATAAATTTATTTTTAATTATTATTAATTGAGATGTTGTATACCTAGTGTATCGAAAATTATAGTGTTAAAATTAATATAGTATAATTTTCAGACCTCAATTGATTTCAATTGACTTAAGTATTCCATTTGATAGAGAAAGTTTTTTTTTTTTTGAAAGTTCAATATAAAACGGATCAACAGAAAATCAAATTCAAACATTAAATGAATACAAATATAAATACTAATATAAAAAGAATGAGATAATTTTATTATGTATTTCATAATGAAATCATTCAGTATATTAATTATTTTTAATTACTTCAATTACTTTATTAATTTTATTTAATTACTTCATCATAGTCTCTTTTATTATTAATCCACTACATACAGAAATATGCAAACTGCATAAAATGTTCATATCTGAAAAATATCATGAATTTTCGTTGAACGCAGAAGTAGAATTTAAAATGCAAACAAATGATAATTCAATTCAATGTTTATCCTGGCAATTTTTCGCGCAAAATGCTTTAAAGCCACAATTTTAGTTTAGAACTTTGGCCTTGCTGCTTAAAAGAATTCGCATATTTCTTTTACAAGAAACGGTCGTTAAACATTAGAAATAGGGGGAAAAAAGCGCAAATTTGGAACGCACCTATATCCACAAAGTCAGGATCACCAAGCTCGGTCCTCTTCGCGTAAGCCCACTTGAAAGTTTCAACTATCCGTTGCCACATAATATTTTCGTCCTTGACCTGGACGATGTCTTGAAGTACGTTAAGCATAAATGCAAGAAGCGCACCTGAGGCGGGAGGTGGTGCCGTGTACATTGTCATCTTACCGATTGTCACCTCTATCGGTTCTGTCCATTTGACACTGAAATGTAAGGCCGTTTTTTACATTGTACTGTCATACTCTAAATGAGCATCGATGCGAGCATCGGCGTTTTTTTTTCTAGTTTCCTTAATTAGATAGATATTCTACATATTCGAGACATAGTGCATAGTCATTTTGAGGAACAAAATATTGTTTAAAATATTTTTTACAAATTCTGTGTTTTCGAAAAAATCATTAAAGATATTTTATCTACACAGATATTTTAAAAATGATTTGTTAATAGTACCATGATATTGGCCATATATAATAAAATTTTGACTATTTAGAAACAAAATATGTATACAAGCCGCACCAAAATCAATTATTTTTTTTGCAATTCAAAAATTTAAAAAAATTTCTGGCAATTGTAATGTCCCGTTACTTTTTATGATTCGTGGTAAACAATCCAATTTTAATTCACTCTCAGAGATTCTCATCTTACACATAATAAAATGTACGTACGTATAATTCAAGAAATCTTCAGCAGTAATGATTGAATCAAAACTTTTCAGTTCGGCTACTAAATCAGCTGTTATACTTCCATTGTAGAACAACTCTATAGGACTAGCTACATTTTCGTTTTCATAATAAGCTAGCCTCCTTAAGGTCTCTGCTAATTTCGGTCTCTTTATCTTCTCCCCTGTCTTTTAATTATCACATTCATTAAAACTTATTTTTTTTTTCAATCTACTAGAAAATTAAATAACATTAATAATAATAAAAAAGTCGATTCTTACAGCGTATATTTTATTCGTCTTATTATTTATGAGAATTTCCGCTAAGGTTGGCTCGGCTCTTATGAAATCCTCTTTTCCTTTTAAACTATCTTCGAGATATTTAGTGACTGTTGCGCCAGTTTCGCATAGTTCTATCGATGCCTCAAACAATTCATGCCACTCTAAATTGCCGTACTTCTGATGTGCCTCCCAGTATCCCATAAGTTCGCCTGGTACCGCCACTGCTAGTCCACCTAAACATTTTATTATATTAAATATTATGTTCAATATACCCATAAGAGTTATAAGTAGCTCTTTATCCTTTCTAATTATTAAAGCTCGTTTGTACTTTGGGATTTTAGGCATGTTATATATATACAAGTTGATTTTGTATCAATATTAAGCGAGACGGAAATAGTATGACGTTGTAAGCTACTCAGATGAATTGATAACAGAACTGGCGTGTATTACCACTTAAGAGTAAAGTTTATAATTAACTTTGTTAGATACGAAGTTGATACCGTTTATATTGGAGAGAATTTTTTGTTTAACCAGATGTATATATCGCGATTATCACGTCTGAATTGAATTTGCGATTATTATTATATTTATGCTTATGATGTAAATATTTTGAATGGGCTGATTAAGATCAACGAGTAATGCGTTTGAAGTAATTTTATACTTAGAATTAGTTTACACTTATCACGGTAAAAAGTCAAATTTGTACAGGACAAATATAATATTAAAAACACCACTGCGTTGTAAAACACCATTGAGTCTTATTAAATACCACCTATTTTTTTTCCATTTCTGAAAAGTTAGCCTTTTCATTAAGAAAAAAAAGTTTAGGAATCTATTTTAACAGTCTTATCCATGCAGCATTGAAAAATTGACTAAAAACTGAATTTTAGACACATTTTTATTTAATACAAGAGAAGTCAGTTTCATAACAGATTTAAAGTCGTAAAAAGCATTATTAACGCAAAAACGTAACCTCGTGCCGTTGGTTATCGAGTTCAAGCTCGCGGCAGGTATATATTACTACATCTATATATGACAGTTGTAAACGCTAGTTAAGATCAACTTATGCGATTACATGAGTCCGAACTGCGTCAAAGAGCATAACGCTCGAAAAATTTTGCACACTACACACCTATTACTAAACGAAATACCTATGAATTTATTTTATAGATGTACATGTATATTTATCCAAAAATCACTTCCATTTTAATGTAATACAAGTTTATAAATCCATTATAAGAGAATATTAATAAAATATTCTCTCTGATGGACCTTAAATATTTACAAAAGCATGTTATTATCAACACGTAATTTATAATCTGGAAAAATTGAATATTTGCGAGCGTGAGATTTGCGTGAAATACATAAAGATAAAGTTTATCGTGAGCTTTGAACGTGCACAGGAAGCATTTAAAAGATATTCAATCAGTCGTATAATATGAAATCGGCTTCACGAGTTTAGTGCATGCTGTACCGCCATGGCGTGTTATATAGTGCGATCACGGCGTGTTCAATATGGTCGAGCTGTTTGACGTACAATCTCTCTCTTTCTCAAAAATTTATGCATTTACTTTAGATTTTAATTGTTTTAGGTATACTTAAAACATTTGATAGTTTTCTATGATATTAAAAGAAGAAGCAAGTGGTACATGTGATCAACCACAAACTTAAGATTTTTCAAATAACGATCATCAGAGAGCTTATCAAAAGATCAAAAGAAAGTATGCGCAACTCATTTAGCAAAAAAAAAAAAATGTTTCAATACGACAATAGGCTGATGTCAAACCAAGCGATTCAATTTTTGAGTTTGAAAATTTGAGACTTCTTTAAAGCTAAACGGATAAGCATCCGTCATAAAAGTGCGGAAGTATATAATAAATTTTTCCTCTAAATTATCGGAATCTAAGTTATTGGAAAGATCACTAGTTGTTGAGAAAAATAATAAGTCGTTATATAATAAATTCCAAGATTGCAGAATATAAAAAGAATGCGTCTCATTGGCCGCAAGGAAAAACCTTGCATTCAAATCACTGAACGCGCATAATACCGAGCGTCTAACCGGTTATTGTCATATAGGTATTTTCTATATATATACAAATTTAGCGTCTGCAACATTACCGTAAAGAGACAAATTGGGATCTCCACCGTACATAGTCGAGTTGGCTTTAAGCGGGGCAGTCTCTCTTGCGTCCAAAAATTCAGCTCTATCGCTCTTGGCGTCGTAGATCGTCATAAAAAATCCACCGCCAAGTCCCATACTGCAAATCAATTCCATCCATTATACATTTCAGTTTTATATATGTGTATGGTATTGTAACAACAGATCGATCTAAATTAGTCAAACACTGCACATTCTCCACATTTCGCAAAAGTGCGCAAGCGAGCAATTACGTAATGCGTGAGCTATTTATCCTATATATACATAATCCAACGCTAACATCAGTCCCCTCATCTAGGCGTTTCGCACTTTCTGCCAATAGGTATAAGTATATACGGTTTAATTATATCGTACACACATTCGCTTCCAGAGATAACCTTGCAGATAAGACACCATTGAGACGTCGAAGACAAGAATTTAATGGTGTATAATGAATAACGGTGAAAAAAAAATCTAATAAACACAGTGCAGGTAATGAGATATGTATAAGAGTCTATATATTATACCTGTGCAAAGAGGCGATGCCTTCGCAGAGAAGTGCCGCGATTGCCGCGTCCACTGCTGATCCATTGCGCTCCAGTATGTCTGAGCCGATCTTCGCGCATTCTGGACCGTTCGTCACTACTGCAGCCTATATAAATTGATTTTTTTTTTAATTATCAGAAAATATGTTTCACTCGCAAATAGTTATAGTTGTTAATAGCAAAATCACACGTGATCAATTCTTACTGATAAATAATAGGAAGAAACAGGAAATTTTTTTAATCATTTTTCAAATTAATAACCACTTAATAAACAATAAACGTTACTATATACAAATGACAAAAAATAGCAAATAATTTCTCAAATTATATATAATCTTTTTTGTAATTCTTCGCTTGGATTTTCTTAAATAAGCACAAGATACAAAGTATAATGATAATGGTTTAATTGCTTAATTGAGCTGCAGAAAACAGTGTTTAAAAACAACTTTTTGTAAAATCACAGCAATGGGAAAAACATTTTGATAATTGCAGGATAACAGTTTGGAACATTAGCTTTTCCACTACTGATTATCCTTAAATAATACCTTTTCGTAAACACCGAGAAGTGATTCACTGACGAACTTTGAATCCTTGGTATAAGATTCAGTCTTTCGGGATAGAAACACGGCAAGAACGACTATCAGGACAACTACGACGAACACACTCCCGCCAATCAGACAGATTTTCTTCACACGCCTGAAAGGAAGTCGTTTCTTTTATTTCACATCTATAACAACTTTCGCAACATCCGCTTGACCAACTGATACAGGATGCGACACTATGAGAAAATGGTACAATATAGTCAGAGGATCGCGGATCATTGAAATCGAGAAGGCTTGATTGATTGTAATGAATGTTCTCGTTTACGGTAAAGTGAGGATTCCTGAAGAACGATGAGCTATTAATTACACGTCGACGTGGTACGCATAATCGTTCCGGTATTTTAATCGCACAGTCAATGATCTGATCAATTATTGTAATAATTTTTCCTTTTTCCTATACGTCTTCTGTATGACTTACAAGTCATTTATATTTTTTCTTATAATACGATTTATTTATCCGCGAGGAAAATTTCCATTTTGGAACGCTGCATTAATGAGTCTTATAATATAAGGACATTTAGATGATAGTTAGATTAATAACTCTACGTAGAAATTTACATTATATCTCGCAGTATTTATGCATGTTCCCTATATATGTAAGTAATTGTTCATCTTCCAGATGATTAAATGCATCTAGGCAAAAGAATCCTTTATAACGTGTAAATGTTTATTCATGATATAGAACGCATTAGCATCGACAGTTAAATTGAAATAATTGTTCTTGTGCGTTTTTTTTTAAAAAAAAAGAGCATTTTTAATAAAGTTCAGTTTATTTCGCCTAGCGTAACGTTAATTTTCTGGAGCGTCAAACTTCTGGTATCGGTATAAAAAAAAGAACTACATTTTTTTCCAGGCTTTGACGTATTTTCAAGTGACAATTTATTGCTTTCCTCAAGTAACAATAAAAGTCAAGGCTGATCCCGTCGGACTTTATTACAACAAACACGCACCGTTTAATATCCCGACAATACTAATTGATTAGTATTTTTTTTTTTCGAGAATAATTTCCTCGGTTTCCTACACAGTCTACAGTCTATAGTCGAGAGCACATGTTTATAAAACATAACACACATCAATCTTTCGCGCTCTGCATTCTGAAATGCGGTTCACCGCCAACTGTACATACTTAACATACTTACATGGTTTTATCGTGCGTCGTTAAAATTCCCAGAGAGAAAAACTATTTATGCAATTTTTCCGGATAAATGGCTATTTTGAACGATACAGCCACCGGCAACTGTGTAACGCCACTCTCAAAGTAATTCATTCCGCACGCTGTTTTATGCAATTTTTAATGCAACCGAGAGCGACGTGATTTATTAGATTTGTATGCTCAATACGGGGAATCGTTACTTAAACGCTTCGTCTACTTAAACTCACCGTGACCGCCTTCTCGGTTTTGGCGCTCGAGGCCTCTTTTAATTGTCCTTGCTGTATGTTCCGTTAAACCCATCTCGGAACTTTATCGAATTAACAGACATTTATAAGTCACCCAGTGTCAATAAAAACATGGATTATGGCATTTTAAACGTTGTTGCAGCTTTTAAGACGCGATCGCGAAGTAACCAAAAAAAAATGGAAGTTTTACGATTTTATTAAAGCATTTAATCTTCGGCCTTACGTTGATACTGTGCATAATGCGTTAATCTCCTGATTTATATCTTTCGCAGTGCCATCAACCTGTTGATTCTTTGTTAGACTGCAAATCAGAGTTTCTATCGAGAATAAATGTTATTTATGTAAACCAGTCAAGGCATCGTATACAAAGAAAAATGAATTACAAAAGAATCGTTAAGCAAATTTAATGAGTATTGGCCATTTTTATGTTCTTACTTTTAATTAGCTGAAAGATTATATTTCAGATGCGTGTCTTAAAATATAGGTTATTTTTGGTTCGAGCAGGAACTAATTTACAATGTTTTATAACAATGGATACTAAAATTCTATATTTATAATTTTTAAGACAACAGATGTTGCTATTTTTAGTCTAATATTTTTATTGAGAAAAACCGTCTAATAATTTATATACATTTTTATTGTGAATTTAATATTTATTTTACTAAATACGCAAGAAAGTAAATGTTTATAAACATTGAATATTCAATTTAGCACTTACGGATTCAATAATCACCGCGATGTACGATAAGAGAAACCAAATTGGTGTCGAAGGAAATGAGATATTTTATCGCAAATTAATCTAAGACAGTTATCTGGTGCAGACTGATGATTTTATATTTAATGATCTTATTTGAAGACAGTGCGCATTTGAAAATAAAGGATTAAGCAAGTTCTACATCCAGAAAAAGCTCATTAAACTTTTATTCTAGTAAAAGTACGAGAAATTCGTGGAGTAATTTTTAACAGTGTACAACTGCGATAACCGACGATTTGTATCATATTGATAAAACACTTTTAAACCGTTAGGAAAAATTAGTCGATAATATTCTAATTTTTAATCGTTATCTAAACAATCTGTCTTGGCAAACGCAGTAATAAAAGGCACAAGTGTGGTAGCGATGTACAGAATTTACATACATTGATATAGTATGATGGAATGCCAACAAACGCTTGAATGAAGTTGATATTGTGATTATCTTACATTACATTTAGACGCTATTGAAATGGAAACGAGTGATTTTTTCAATTTTTATCTATGAGGAAAACGCAAAATACTATTGAATTGAAATTTCACTTTGGTATTATGTAATATTTTCTTTAATTTATTTAATATAACAAACTGTAAATACTCGTAAAGTAGCCTTTTTGAAATATAGATTTAAGAGCAATTTTAAAATTATGAAAATAAATTAAATAATTGTCATCGATTATACCTTCATTTTTTCTATGTTATACATACGAGAATATTATCGATTTATTTAATAACTTTTAACATTTTATTTATTGATTTTGTAGATAATGTAACGTTTGCCAACTTGTTATCGCTTCGCTGTGCATATTTTTTATGACATTATTTCGCACGAATTTTTCTACCGCGTACATAATACTCTCGTTCCTGCCATGAATGTATATTTTTATTAGCAGACTTCTTGATGAAAAAATTGAGGTGAACAACGAAAAATGAAGGTGTCGCACCTAATTCTTTGTAATTTCAAAAACATCGTGTTTAAATTTATATAGCACTCACTGAATAGCATGAAAAGCTTTTTATCAAGATGTCAGTAAAGTTGGATTCAAGCTTACTTGAATTATTTCACTTGTACATTTAATAAAACAAAAAATGGTAGATATATGACTTGACTTGCTATAAAAAATAACTCTATACTTTTTGAATAAGAAAAACCGAATTATTGTAGCAAAATACTATTTAAGTAATATTATAGTAAGTATATAAAAGTTCATTTTTTATATAATAAAAAACAATTATTATGTTTTCCTCGACCTTTTAAATATTATACACAGTTATTGTAGGCAATTAAAGTTTATTATACCGATGACAGCAGCATTTCTGTTCTTCAAACATGCAGCTAATTTTAAAATGTTTCCTGCACTTTTATCCGACAATACAGCCTGCACAAAACTTTTATTTATACCAAGTTCCATTCAATCGACATACCACATTGAATGAAACTTTTCCAACAACCAATCACTCTCTTACTAAACAAGAACAAAAAAAGCACAATAGAATGATTTCGAATCACTAAAACTAGGTCGTCATTAAGTGAGGATCATGGGAATGTCGTGGATAGGATTAAGGTCCCTTGTCTTTTTTATTTTGCATTTGTTAAAAAAATGACAATGTAAGAAAAGAAGCAGAGAAGTGCACTAACCCGATCATGATTGCGTCCCGTCCCATGCACCGCGCAATCTTGACTAATCTTTTTGCCCAAGCGTCGCGACGATTATAGTAAACGCGCGCGTTCACTTCTGAATTGTCAATCCCCACCAAGCGAGTATAATATATACCTTCGAACGTGAGCGAACGTGGGGTAAGGAAGCACTTACATTTGATTACCTATAGACTAGTGCTTGAAATATTCCGATGCTTGCGGCATTTACATGTGCGTGGGTCGCACTAGGCGCATTGCTTTTCAGCTTGTCTGTCTATCAAACACATTTTTTTTTTCGACTTTCGTTAAAGAGAAAGCTACTTAAATGCTTGTATTTTTATTTAATTCGGCTCGATTTAACTATGAATGACAGTTGTTTCTGTCATTAACTGTACCTACTTGCTTATTGTAAATCGAACTGCTTTACATGTGAATTGATGCGCATTTTTTTTTAATTTGCAAGGATATGGATTGGCTTTTACTTCAGTTTTAAGGGTCAATGACTTACAAATTTTTATGTAGCAAGGTAAATGATTGAAGAAGCTCCAGTTAAAATTTCGCGAGGCTAGGGTACCCCAAAGCCGAGAATTAAATATTTTTGTTATTGCTTTTTAACACGTAGTCTTATGGGAAAAATTCTCTTTTTTCCGATTATAAATTAATTGATGATGACAGCTTTTCGATTTTTTTTATAGTAATAGAGAGATTTTTTTTAATTTTTATCAATTTTCTAAAGTACCATAGGGTAACTGTGAAATAAGAGGGAGTAGATATTTCATATATAAATCTCATTTGCCTATAGGTTATACATACAAAATATATACATGTACATACTGACTGCACAGGTCAAATCTAGTAAATTCTGTACTTGACTTCCTACGTATAAGGAGAACCTCCTTAATGGTTTTTAAGAATTGCAATGCCCTAAGTAAAACGCTAAAAATGAGGAAACTTTTATCTAATCTATACCTACGTCAATTTTTACTGCATTCAATAATGCCACAATTATTGCGGTGTAAACGAGACGGTATTTTACTCATACTGACAGTAAGCACTTTGTCTAATTCTATACAGATGCATGCGCTTCCTACAGAGTTATACGAGCTGGGTTTGCTTCCATCGGTATATAGATCGCAACCGCATTTTATTCTTTGATTGACGAGTGTACCGCAGCATTGACATAATTGCAATCAGTTTTTAATGACTTGACAAACTCAGTATTAACATAAATTTCGTTCATAATACGTACCTACATAACCTACATTGGCTATTGGCATAAATATTTTCGCATTCTATCATTTTTTTTATACATACAGTAGATATAGATTTTTTACACATACAATACATAATCTTTTGCTTTGTTTCGATTTTTTTGTTTTGTAACTATTATTCAATTCTCGCTATTGTTTCGGACACAGTACCCAATACGCACACTTTTCAGAAAAAAGAATTCTATAAGTAATCTTAGATGCCCTCAAAATAATATTAGTTATATAATTGTATTAGCGTTCAAATAGTATTCTTTTTTAGAAAAACAATTTTATTTTTACCACATTAAGATTTACTCTATAGAATTAAAAAAAGTATTTGCAAAGCATTTTTTTTTGGGAGACGAAAAAAATAGCGTCTTAGCCAACATGAACAATCTTGATTAAGTATTGTGAAAACGTACTCACTCATCAACCACACCGGCGTAAAATTCTTTAAATATATATTATGTTTTTCTCGAAGATGTGCGTTCATTTTGTATAATTTAATAATAATACATTTAAAGGATAATCACGTTTTACAATAATTATTAACGATTTTACAGCATATACGCATTAAAATACAAACGCTTATATAATTATATTATACGTAAAACATTGAAAATATTGAAAATTATAAAAATGGCAGCGTTTTGAAAAAAAAATTCAATTTTTCACAAAAAAACGCTCGTTTTTTGCTCGGCAAATTTGTATTTTTTGAAATATCAAAAAGATCCTAGTTCATGGTACGGGGAAAGTCATCTAGTTTAACGTGAAACAAAAATTTTTCAGATACTGGCATTCTAAGGACCTCTACAACTGCAACCGATTTACTACTTCATTTTTGGATGACTCGACGTCGGAGTGTATAACTCGGCTTACAGTCGATATTTTTTCATGAAATTCTGTGAATTAACTTGTCAATAGTATCTAAATATATCCTTAAAATTTTAAAATATTTGACCGCATGATTTCTTTTGTATGAGTCCCGGAAAATCACCTCCATTTTCCGCCAGAGAAACTAGACTAGCCTCTTAATGGAATCTAGCAAAATCAAGAAAAAAATTGCTGAAGAAAATGAAACTCGTACTGTATCTGATAAGATCAATACTGCTAATATCACTCAAAATGACTTGCTGAATGCACCCATTATATTTTCGGCCAGCAATGAAAATAGTATTCGCAATAAAAGTACCAGATTTGATGCAAAACGCATCAACAAACAATCAAAACAACAACAACAAACTACAAACAAGACATCCAAATCAAATCAGAGTGTAATGACACCGCTAAACCAAAATGTCCTCAAAAAAAAATATTGTAATATTAAAAAATGGTGAATGTTTTGGGATTCAGAAGGATCAGGTCATGAATCTACTTTTTGATATGCCTGAGGTAAATCTGAGCACATCGCCACCTGGGTGTTCTCATCAACGTACATGTAAGTACTTAACTTTTTATCATTCATACTCGGATTATTAAAATTACTAATTGATATCATATATATACGTTGGGGCCCATGATCGAGCCCTGCGCCACCCCCGCTGTGATTTTCCTATCCCTGACCCCGGTCTCCGTTACATAAGTGATGTAGCGTTCCCGTAGGTAGTCCTTCATAACTCGGAGAAGATAGGAAGGCAGCG
>UELV01099405.1:0-13023 GCA_900490015.1 Megastigmus stigmatizans
TCTGAAATGTGTGCTTATTGGGTATTTACAGAGACTACCTGTAGAATTATTATTTTTCACAGGACTTTTTAATATCTTTGTATATTTTATGTATTTATTTAAAAATGTAAACAATCAGGAATGTAAATCTTTTTTTTTTAACATTTATAATAATACATAAATTTTTAAATTGTAATTATTTGTCTAGTGGTCATTCACTGGTCAGCGGTCACGCACTGGACGGTTTACCCTACACAGTATGCACGCGACGACTGACGCTTTTTTCTAATCTAACTCTGACGTAATAAGTTATCGGTAATAAAATATTTCAACGCACAATGAATACTGAAAGTTTTTACAGAAAATTGTATAACGCGCCGCGTTCCGAGTGATTTATACATTCGCATCCAATACACAAAACTCTTTGTAGAGCGAGCATTTTTGTAACATTAGGATTGGGGTATTGGTAAACAGAGTTTAGAATTTATCATCTCGAGCTCGACACACGTCCCGCAGCGCTCCAGCAGACGACGTGTATATATATATCTCAGCGAATCCATCGCATTATAGATAAATTTAGCTGAGGCTTTATCGGCGCGTCATATATTTCAGGACAATACAAAACGAAAGCATCGCATATTCTGAAAATTCCTACGCGCCGGTAATCGGTTTGTCTTATCTAGCGCGACAACAATAGACAACGCACGCTCGCTATATGTATAATAAAGCTGCATAGCGTCAGCTGATTCACAATATATCTGCATGGCTTAGCTAAGTACACAAATAGCAAGAAAGACCGTTGTATACAGTATATATAGTGAGTCAGTAAATGATCGAGAGTATAGGACCACACCGGGACGCCGTACTTCGCCGAAACGCGTGTATCTCGAGACTACGATAACATATATCCTGCTTATATTATACGATGCTCGTTGCTCCTTGCGAGGAGTTTAGTTCTCTCGCGTCGTTCGTGTGGTTGGCATCGCGCTTCGTCTACAGCTAAATCTGAACACGAATACCGGATAGAGTGGTAGGCGCGTACAAAGCTGCTTTTTCATAATAAAATTCATAAGTGTGTTGTGTAAAAGGTGTGCGATTCGATAGAGGAAAAAGTTATACAAGGATAGTCTGTACGCGATGATGAGGCGAAATCTGCCGAGAAGCGATCGGGTGCTGAGATCCATGGTACGATCGGGAGTGACGAATTTGGCTTACCAGCCGGACACCGATTTGCTTACAGGTCTCAAGGGATCATCGGTGAAAGCCGGGATTCGAGCCCCAGGTCCTAATGCTGCATCTCATCCTATATTGACTTCTGTCGCTCTCGACAATTCAAAGGTCGTCGAAGGTAAACAATCCTATTAACATTTGTATATCTAATCGTATTTCCTATTGGATGACTAAAGTTGAATGAATTTAAAATAGAAAATTTCTCTGTTTATATTATACGCACGCACTAATCGTACGATATATTCAAACTAATGCTTATTTAAATCGTGGTTTGGATTGTGAATTCTTAAGTTCCTCGCCGAAAGGAGGGTCGTCTGAATTTTTCTGCTCAAAAAAATTCCAGCTCAATTTTTCTGGGTCAAGAAAGATTTATACCCCAATTTTTTAGATTGTAAAAGGTTCTATTTCGCGAAAACAAAGATATAGTGTTTTGTACTATTTTTTATTAGAGCTCTCATGGCATATTTTTTGTCCTTCAGTTTGTTAACTTCATCAAAACTCTTTTCCCCTCCTGCATGACACCTATATAAGCCCCCTAAAAATAAAAAAATAAAAAAAAAAAGATATTTGGTATGTTTTTGCACAAAATTAATTTCCACTGGTGGAAAAATCGTGCTCGCAAGATAGAGCTGCTACTTTACTCGGTATAAATATGAAATAGGCCCGAATAGGTTCCTTATTCCCACCGCGATATCGCGATTTTATCATAGTCATCGGATAAAAACGAACAGTCCCAATGGTACAAACCCCTTTTATTAAAAATATGCTAAAAAGTCCGTTATATGCATAATCATTTCAGCGAAATCTCCAATGGTCGCAATCGCAGCGACGGAGAACGAATCGAGTAAGGACGTACCGCAAGAGCACCAAGCGAACTGTCACAACTGCAAGATCCTGTCGGCGCAAACCGAGTGCTGCGTCTGCTTCGAGTCGATACAGGGCAATCAAGTCAAGTCTTGTCTCGTCTGCGCGAACATCGTATGTGGTGGCTGCGCTTCAAAACTCAATAGATGCGCTTTGTGCAGGTCAAGTCTGCCGCTCGAGAGGAATCGCGCCCTCGAGAAGTTCATCGACGGACTTTTGCTGCCCTGCAGGAACTCCAAGTACGTAATATAAATGCTCGAACGAGAGCAAAAAAAAACGCTAATTGTCGAGGGTTTTTGTAAACTTGTCTCTCGAATATGTCGAACAGAACGGGCTGCGAGAGGATGCTAGGCGGCGAGAACAGACTGGTGCACGAGTCGATCTGCAGCCACATGCCGCTGACCTGTCCCTTCGGCCGTAACCGATGTCGTTGGCACGGAACGGTCGTTAGCATAAAGTCACACCTGAGGATCGTTCACAATTTGCAGCCGCTCAAGGCCATCGGACTGTCCGTCAAGGTTCCCAGCATCTGCCAGAAGGCTAATAATATCGTCGGTCGCGTTTACTCCGTAAGTATCGCATGAGTACCTATCTTTTCTTATGCCCCTTTACCTGCACTCGCCTCAGAAATGAAAAAAAGACTATGTATAACGCAGACTGCCTCTCAGATCCTTCTGGACTGTTACGATGAGCTCTTCGTCGTGCGGTTGATGACTTTCCAAGGGCATTTGCGTCTCTGCTTCTCGCGACTCGGCTCCGAGAACACGCAACCCAGGATAGACGAGACGAAAGCGGCCCATTACGGTGTCCAGGTGGTGATGAACGCACAGTCCGGGCGGACGGTCAAGGGACTCGTGCCCTTCGACAAGTACGACCGGGAGAGATGCAGCGACGTCACCGTCACCTGCGATAGACTTTATTCGACCGCCACGGCCCACGGCAGCAATACTCCGATTCATCCCGATATATGTCAAGGAAATCTAGTTAAGATCGATCTGCAAGTTAGGAAGATCGATGAGCCTTGATTTTGCGAACGAGTCATGTGTATATGTGACTGTATATTGTGCTACTAGGGGAATAGCGATTAATCCGGGTATTCTTTAGTCCTATTTTCCATTCGTTAATCTCAATAATGCTGTGCATTGTTGTTTCGAAAGCAGATGCGTCGATGAGCAATTTTTCGATTTATACGTCGTGTGCGTTAGAGGACATGTATACGCTTAGTGCATTTGTGGTACGTGTACTAGACGAAGCTCGACTTGACATGTACGTTTCAGTTCATGTCTTAGACTTTTTCACTAATCGATCATTATTGTAAGAAACCGAAGCGAATAACGCTTACCATCAATTATGCCATTTTCAATGAGAAATCATTTCACGTTCCGTAAAAAAGAAGAGAAATGTTAGGTAAATGCTTAATTGCTATAGATTAATTTGTTTGTATCGAATAAAATCAGTGATTTAATTTTTATTGGAATGAAGATTAAACACTGCGTATGTTTTTAGCGACGGATAAATGAGTTTGTATTGTTTTTGTGATAATTAATATGCATAAATAAGCTTAATAGCATTAGAAGTAAGGAAATTCTTCTTTTGCTAAATTTATAGTAAATATATATAGAGCTTAAGTATTTTTTTTTACCAAAATGATTCAATAAACAAATTAGAATGATTAGATTCCTGCTCTTGAAGTATATTTTTCATAATGCTACAAAAAGTATTGCAATAGTTCTGTTTATTTTTGAATTGCGCAATTTTTATCAAACAAACAAATGTTACATCGATAAATTTTTTATTTATTAAAATCTTAGACCTTATTTCATTAGACTGTAACAAAAGTATCTAATTTTTCTAAGATATTATGTTTCTTATTTATACCGGAAATAGTTGTAAAATATTCTTTTTCGAATATTTGTACAGAAATTTGTTTATTTTATTGTTCAAGCAAATAATATAAAATTACAATTTTCTACTTAAATTTCAATCCTTTCTACTTGAAAAATGAAACGGAAATTAAATATACCCTTTTAACGTATAGGACTTTTTAGAACTCAATTAATGATTTTTTCATCGGAACAGAATATGTTTTGAGTATATCAATATAATGAGCAGGTCAGTGTGATAGAAATATTAAGTTTAAATAAAAAATTATTATCACTCTTATTTCTTCAAGGACCGAAAACTTACGTTTCATATTTATTATAAATGAAAAGATTTACCCAAATTGTACGATTATGCTTAAAAGAATTAATTTTTACCATGTGTACTGTAAACCGTTATCTATTATATAATTAATTATATTGCATTTAATTTTGTGTTAGTACTTAAATAATGTATCAGTAATACAAAAACAAACTTGAATTATAAAATGATGACTTTGCAGGTTAAACAAATGCAAATTATTTAAAATACTTAGTATATGCGACTTCTATATACCTATATTTAATTATTTGTATACTTGTTTAGTGAAGTAGGAATTTTAGAAATCAATTGTCATGTCTTCAGGTTATATTGTATAATACTTTTATTATTCTCCTGTTTCCGCATGTAAATAATCGTTTTTTTATAATAAATTTATTAACGTCTTTTTACAAAACAATAATAAAACTTTACAATATTTAATTTGACATTTCATTAGATTTAGATTTTATACAAGTTATATGATTGCTTAAAAACTTGAAAATGATTTCAAAATCTGGGAGAGCAAAACTATATTTACAACGCGTTATAACGCTCACACTCTGAAGATAGTCGTATAAAAATGTTTACCATACTTTAGAAACACTTGTTTACTATAACGTCAATCATGCATTGTTGAATATCCATACTTGTATTTTATATAAAAAATCACTTTTAATTTTGTTGTGCTACTAAATATTTATATTAGTAGAATTAAAGTTCAACTATGTATATCCGTAATATCAACATATATCATTCGTGTAAAAAATCATTTGAATATCACTTGTAAAAGTTACTCTTAGAAATATTTATGCTCATACGTCTTATTATAAGTAACTATTTAGGCCATTGGAAACACGTGTAGATTATATTTTCCCATTATAACTACTCACTCTTATATGAGTAATAGATACCCCAATATTAGAAATTGCTTTAAAAATTCAAAAAGTCTAGACTTATAGTTTGGTTAATTTGTAAAAAAAAGTAACCAGACTTGTGCTTTGAACAATTTATGTTTTTGCATTCACGCAACCCTGTTATCCTTGAATTTTGTATTTATTTTACATTTTCCCATCTATGTTTTTAACAAAGCAAATTAGCTTTGTTGATTGAGCCTACAAAGAATCACGCAAAATTATCGTTTCCATTCATAGCAGTCAATTAGTGTCTGTTATGGTTCTACGATCATATATAAACTAAAATGACTTTTTTAAACAGATTTCAGCAAGATAACGAATTCTAACAAAATTCACTTGCTTTCAGTCCATTGGCCTACCAAGAGCCGTCATTGGGATTTCATAGAAACAAGTTTTCTGGCACGGGCTCTTGCTTCTGTTCGTACATTTGTATACTCGAACCATAGGACATTTGGTATAAGTGTTGTATCACGAAGAAGTAAATACTCGGATAACTTCCTGAAATTAATACAAATTGTTATAGTATTATGAAATATTAGTGTTTTCAAATTTCAAAATATTGACAGTCAGAATAAAAGTCTGATGTGTTTAAATATCAAAGATTGACATGCAGTTTTTAAATTTGAAATACAAATTGTAATATAAATTAATATAAAACCAATTTATTTTGAGCAATAAAATTACTTATTGACTAATCTAATTATTTAGCTTAATAAATATATAAGCTTAAATTCTTTTCAACTCAAGATTGTACATGCTTAATATTTTTAAATTTGTTCATTAAACTTAAAATTGCACAAAATTTTTCTTATTTCTCAATGTTTATATTTTTAATAGTGTTTAATATATAAGCATACCATGACACGAGCACAGGGAAAAATGGTGTTAAAACTAGATGTACAACGATGAACCAAATAACGCCTAGAATGATACCAATAATTGTTCCACACAGTACTTGAGAGTGAGTATGGTATTGTAGATAAATTCTACTATAAGTTACTAATCCAGCAGAAGCAATACATAATGTTATTATAAGTACTCGCCAGAATCTTTCAGATATCGTGCTATTGCTACTTTGATGTAATCTAAAAAAAATTGTATTACAATTAGCAAAGAAAAGAGATAAAAGATAATGAATACAATAGTGTGAATAAAATAGAAAGAAAATGTTTATGTATCTGTAGTATACTTTACCTAATTAGTACAAATAACGTCATATAGGAAGCAAAAAACCACATGAACTGCGAATGTGTAGACGGCATACCATATTCAGAATATAAGACATCTCTTCTCATAGGTCTTGCTTCTTGAATGGTATGCTTTAATAAAAAATTTACAACTTCATTGCCAGCAACACCACCAAGGAATGCAATCTAAAATTAGATACCAGTTAACAAAAATTCTTATTAAAATAAAATGGCTATAATTAATAAGATGATTGAAAAAAGTCTTACTGTATGCAAATCCCGCCTAAAAAGAATCAGTGTAATAAATCCAGTAAACACAGCGAATGGCAGCAGACTAATAAAAGCTAATAGCATTCCAAAGATATCTCCTGAAAAGCATAAACAAGTTACTCATTAAATAGCAGTAAAAAACATTTTCTAATTTAATTATAATACTTATTTTTCATTAATTACTAAAAATTATTAATTAAAAAAAAATTCTTCATGTGATTAATTTAAGCATATAAGTAAATAAATCATTATTTTACTGCATTTTAAAAAATTAATATTATCAATTTCAGTGTAAACTAAGTTCTAATTATTGAATTATTAAATTCACCTTACAATTCTTAATCTCTTTAAAATAAATCTTTTAAATTTTCTTTTGTTTGTATTGTTTAAGACACCAATCAACTTATATGAACGCGTACGAAAAAATCGGCAGATTATGCAATCACAACAAATGTTAAAAAAAAAAACAAATGCCCAAGAACTTGGAGCAGAAGAGAGAAAGCGCATAAAGCTCCTCTCGTGGATAAAAAAAATCATTAAAATCAAAACCCCTACGATAGAATGCAAAACAACCCCCGTAATTCATAAGCAAAAAGTCTCCCAGTCTCATTCGAAGCTCGAGTCAAATCCGCTAGAAAAACCGGCATCTGTCAAAAAAAGAACGATTACCAAAAATCGAAGGAAAGGAAATAAAAAAAAAAAATAAAGATATGTCCATATGTACAGGCAGCCACGTCAGACGTCCAATGGCGGACGTCGGCAAGCTCGCGCGGCGTCCACAAGTCCGAAATAAGTTCCTCCCTATAGCAGCTCTCTCAAACCCGATGAATTTCTAAGCGACACGCATAGATAACTCACCTTTGGGATACTCGACGAGAGTGAGCGAAAGCGGCACCCACAGCACGTCCTTGGCATGGTGGTGGACGAAGTCGCCGAGGTTACCCTCGTCCGAGGATGCCATGCCTCTTTACACCTCGCTCTCTCCGTCTACAACACCTCCGGCTGCCCCGGAGTGTGTCCCGAAATATGGATATATAGGTATATACAGCCAGTGCGCGTGCCGCCTCGCACAGCTGCACATGCACTGAGCGCACACACACAACTTAAATGAGAAGCGCCGCGGCGCGTCGCCCGAACTCAACTCGACGACGTCTATATGTACGCATCCTGCACCGCGCACTTTTTTTTTTTCTTTTCTTCCTCTATTACCACGCCGCTTTTCGTGTGTACTAGCGGTGCATGCAGCTCTAATCTCGCTATATCTTGCTCTCGTAATGGATATATACTTAATAATATGTATCTGTAGACGATTTCTTTACCCCAGTTTTTTTTTGCTTTCGCATTCGAAGTCGGGAATGTCGGGAGATTGAAAGTTGAGAGGAAAATAATTTTTCGCGTCGGTAACTGGATAAAATTTTTAAAATAAAGTTTTCCATATTTAAATCTATATACCTAAATAGGAATCAATGTAAAATATTTGGACACTTTGATTTTGTAGTGATTAAAAATTACTATAGATATAAATTCTGTAGAAATTGAAATGTTTGAATTTACAACAGCAAACTTAAGTAAACAAGTTTATTTATAATATTAAAGTCTTTTATAAATAATTAATTTTTGATACGAAAATCAGCTACAAAATATCAAGATAAGTATCAGTTTATTTTTTAGCCAAATGGCTATAATAGTTCGCTTAACTTTTTTTAAGTAGTAGTCAATCATAGGATTTTAATTATCTGAAAGATTATCGCTAAGTATAAATTGAAAATTTTTTAAATAACGTAGTTTTTGTTATAAATGTATACCAGTTTTTACAAAAATTATTTCAAATTAGGTAAAAATATTTATGATAAAAATATATTGTTAATTTTCTCGGTTTCCAGTTCATTTTACCCCATTCGGCAAAGTAAGTGATATAACAATTTTTTAACTAATTAGAAAAACGCTAAAATGTAAATAACTTCGCTTAGGCCCCCTGTTTAGGTGTTATCATCCGGATGGTAACGGTGATTTTTCACCTGATTTTTTAAAACCGGGATATTTATAATTATTGGATATAATATTCATTATCTTTTATAATTTTAAGATTCGTTATTTAATTCTATAGTTATTACGATAACGAATTCAAGCATTTTTTCAATCTTGCATGAGATTGAAAGATGTCGAAAAGCGTGAGTTTTTAAATTATGCATCGCAGACCCAGCTGAGCCAATCAGATAGCCGCATTTACAGTTGGGAGTTGAGACTGTTGGCAGCTGATATAGGATTTGGCACTTGGCAGTATAGAGTTGGTTGGCAGTGTTGCCACTGTGGCAGGCAGACTTTTCAGCTATTTACTTTCACCGTTTGTAGCGCTAGGTGCATTGTAGATACATATGTGATATGAGTAATGAGTGTGACAGGACAATCAAAACGAAGAGTTTGTCTTTGTCGTGTTTAGAATGTTCAGATTACTTTTGAGTTGACCGTATAAATATTGTGCTTGCCAACAAGTGTCAAATTTACTTTTCCTTTACCTGAATACACAGAAAGTTTAAGGCAAACGTTTACATTTTACCAAGGCAGGAGATCGACATGGTATGTTTATATTTCTGTTTAATAAATTATGTGCGTTGAGAAGTAATTGTTAACATAATAAATTTTTTATCTAATTTGAAAAATAATGTTATTGCAGGCTCGTTATTTTCGTGAAGAAGACATTGATGGTATTCACTTATATAAATAATATTAAAAATGTTTTTTATGGAATTTCTAACTAAAATTTTATGTGTTCTTTACATAACCTACTTGGGCGATGGACCTTAACTTAAGAGAATGACTTTACTTTTGTATTTCAGAATTCAGAGAATGTTTTTACTTGTATGCTCGAAGTGGACAAATACATACTTTGGATGAATTAACAATTATTATGCGATCATTAGGACTTAGTCCTACAATAGCAGAATTAAACAAATATTTAAAAGATAAAGGTATTTTTAAAACAGTTTAAGAGAGATAAATATAAACCTTTATTTAAATTGAATTTTTTTTTATTTTAAAAGGAGGAAAAATGTCTTTTGCTGATTTTTTGGAAGCTATGCATCTTCAAACTAGAGCAGAAGATTTACCAAAAGAAGTTATAGAAGCTTTTAGAGCTGCAGATACTTCTAGAACAGGAACCATTCCTGCTCGACAATTGGGACATATGTTATTACGATGGGGAGAACAATTGAGTAATAAAGAAGGTAGGCATTCAGTTGTTAAAATGTTACTTTCATAAAGTTTAATTCAAGAACAAGTTTACAAAGTTGTCTACACAATAATTTTCAATTTACAGTGGAACAAATTTTTCGAGAAGCCAATGTTTCCCTCAATGGACAAGTGAAATATGAAGATTTTGTTAAGATTGCTTGTGCACCAGTACCTGATTATTATTAACAATAGGATGTTACTATATTAATTTTACTTAAATCTATTTTGTTGTTGAAAAAAACAAATTGATAGACAACTTAGTGATCCATTCATAAATAATGAGATTCAGATAAAAGGAAAGAGATAAAAAAAAAGTGATGTTACTATGGTGAATCCGTGCAATCAGTATCATATTTAAATAATATGTGTATAAAATTATTTTATAACTGGGTAAACTTTGTTGTGTGATAATATTAAGAGAGAGAATTAAAGATAGATCATGTCTTGCCACAAAGTAAAAAATCGTTAGAATTAATAATACATAATTTATGAATGGCTGCTTCTGTACTTAATAGTTATTTAGTTTTATGTATATATATATATCAGAATTCATTATACTATTAACAATTCTAATGAATCAATATGGGTAATAAAGGGACCAAACATTTTAGCAAAATTGAAAATTCAGTTAACTTAATTACGTTCCTTCCTATTAGAATTGCTCTAGATATTCATCGTAGAACATTCTTTATTGACTTTTGAAAAAGAATCATATCCATTGTTAAAGGACTAATAGATATTGAGTCCAGAAAACAAGCAAATTTACAAATAATTAATGGAACAATCAAAGTTCTCATTTATCCATGAAAAGTTAATTATAACTTATCCCTATTCTTAGTTATTTAGCTTTAATAGAAAAAGAATACGTTTTGAAGGAAATGTATAGATGAATTATCCCATTTACGCCGCAAAATTAAGTAAAAAATAAATTTGTTTGTTTTTAAGATCCAATATCTCACAATTCATACTTTTGTTAACGCTTTATTTTTTTACCAACTGTGTCATAAACGATCGATTTAGAAAATGAAAAATACACATTATTTGTGTACGCAACATTTCCATAGTGTAACATTAGCTTTGAAATAAGAGTCAATTCACATCGTTTGCAATATACATTGTAACTATCAACCGAGAAAATTTTCATTGTTAAAGATCAATCATTTATAAAACTGTCAGTTTCCTCAAAGGGCTTTGCCTGATTACCGACATGGATTCCTACCGGTTGTGCTTCGTATCTCAATATCTTTGTTTTTTCAGGCTCTTCACAAAGCATAAGCGCAGAAAAACAGTTCCATTTCCACAGAACGAAGAACGAAAACAAAGTCGAACGAAACGATCTTTATGCGCGGCATCAGCCATGTGTGAAACAGCCCGAAAAAGCTATAACATCATATACATGTAACAATGTCGAGAAAGCAGCAGCAACAGCAGTAACAGGAATCCGAGCTCGTGTGTCTCACGTATATATATATATATATATATAAATAAGTCAGCTTCGGTCTCATCGAATTTAGCTGCTCATGGCGGTCTTGCCGTCGGACGGTGGCGAGCCGCAGAGTATCACCGCCGTACTGACGGCGGTCGTGAGGAAGAATATACAGAGCAGCGCTCGATCGCTGACCAGCGCCACTTGCTTCCACTCGAGCTCCGTTCTCTCCCGATTGTCCTGGTCGAGCAGTCGCCTCTCGTTCTTCTCGATCGTCGCCTGGACCCGGCCTATCACCTTCGCCCACTGCGACTCTATCGCACCGTCTTTACCGGGCTCTACAACGAAAGCGCAGCAATTTTTCAGATTGGCAATAATGTCTAATCGCTGGGTTACATATATAGGTATAGATGGTATAATAAATATATGAAAAAGGGAGCGAACCTAAGATCGGACTGTTGCGATCGCTCGTGTGTCTTCTGTCGACATACTTGGGTGACATGTGCTGCGTTGGCTGTTGCGGCTGTTGTTGTTGCTGCTGTGGCTGTGGCTGTTGCTGATGCGACGGAGCTTCGGTTTTACAGCTGTGCAGCGGACAATTTCTTCTTCTCACGGACTCCGGGAGCTCCTGTGAGTTTCATCAAAATCATTTTAAGCGCACCACTGCGACCAATTCAATTTTTGCAGGGATGAATCTATTCGCCAATCTTTCAAATTCCGTCTAATAAACACTATTACCTATATAGGGATTCGACAACAACTATTAAAAAATAAATGATGAATAAACGAAAATAGTCGGTATTATTAAATGGCTGCAGCTCCTTATATACAACGGCAGCATAATATCTCGATTCACCCGACAGAATACATACTATAATTATCGAGGAAACAATTACACCACATAAATGTGGATATAGAGGGTATAGACGCGTGTATAATAGGGCATATAAGGTATTATATATATATCGCATCATTGACCGGGTGCCGATTAAATGGCCTCGGCGCAATAAATCGCGGAATTCTCGGCCAGCTCTCGATATCCGCGTGTTTTATCGACATACTCATGAACCGCGTTTGATTAATAACTCATCCGGGTGCTCTTGCGCATCGCGAGCTCGAGTTGTTTTCTACGTGTATTAGGTAAGGCAAATTAACAGTTCGCGGATCGTACATTCCCCTCGTCGCAGCGAATTTCAGGATACTACACAGAGAAAAAAATTCAATTGATTCAACAATTTTTCATAGTTGAAATAGCGCAAACTCTAATATTGTCAAATTAACAACGAATCGTTGTAGAATGGGAGACGGAAAAATCATTATGTTAATAGAACATTTATTTAATCCAATAGCTGCATCATTTAACTCAAAGATATACATACAAACATAAATGAAAAAAAGTTTTTCTTGACTTTTTTATTTTTACCCTCTTTTCCCTTTTCTCTTCTCTCTTTCTCTCTCTTTTACTTGATTCCGATGGTGGTTTTGGAGAATTCTTTGGCTAATTTAACTTAACAACATTTACAAAGCTTTCTTAAGATTATGGGAATTTCTGTTTTTATACCCGTGATATACCCATTTTATAAAGTCTTTATAAAGTGTTAGAAGAAATTGTCGCTCGCATTCTAACAAACATATTTTTTATTTATTTATGAGATAACAACAAATATAATAAACTCTTTCGCATCGCTGATCGTACTACAAACATATACATTAACATTTCGCTCGCATCACAATAATAAAC
>UELV01099411.1:0-13188 GCA_900490015.1 Megastigmus stigmatizans
GAGAGAGAGAGAGAGAGCAAAGGGCTGAGGTGGAAAGAGGTGGAGGTGGAGTAGACGCGGACAGCAAGAGAGAGAGAGAGAGGCGGAATAGTCATTATTGCACTCGGCGCTTTGCGGAGAGAGTTCATCCGCCGAAATTCAATGAACCTGTGCGATTGGCCCGTCGCTCGGGTTCGACGTATGCATCTGACCGATCGCATTACTTGCGAGAGGGCAAAGAAAATCTTGGACAAGCAAACGGCTGCGATAAGCTGCTATACCATGTGTAGATTGGAATTCGAGATGAAGCGTTACATTGTTAAATGTTAATGATTGTTAAAAAAATACGAATAAAGCAGATTTTCTAGTGTCAATCCAACATTGATTTTTCTTTACTATTTGAACAATAGGAATACAAAGTTTTAATCGATGCACTTATATAAGCACGTACATAGATTTAATAAAATATTATGTAGCAAGATAGCAAAGAGTTTGTAATTTTAAGGAAATCCCGAAAGCCGAGAACAAAAATATTCATGAAATTTGAAATTCTTTATAGCGGATTTTCTTAAGTTACGTAACGAAACTTTTACTTTGTAATATGGTTGATTAAACCTTCTTTAAAATTAATCTCGCCAATCTTCTACAGAACACTTTATATCACTTATTTTATAACACAATTTATAAAATTTATAATAACCCTACGCTGAATTTAAGGAATTTCATTATAACGCTATGCGTTTTACTAAAAGAAAAAAAGTGCATTGTGAGATCTATCATATAATCTTCCTATTACATATATGCATAGTTAACTTTATGACGCATAATATTACAAGTTGTATAGTAACGAATAAGTAACAATCAGATGCAGACATTCGAATTCTCGTATATATGCCCGTAGTCTAATTTGATTTTCTATTGGTATTTAAATATCTGTTTTTTATTGATGATAATTATAATTATTCAAAAGTGGGATTAAAAATAATGTGAATATATTCATAGAAATATTATTAAATATTTTTATTTGATCTTATTAAGTTTAATCTTCCGGAGTGCATTGCAGTAAATTCATGAAAATTACACACATAACGTACTACGCACTGTAATAGCTGCATGTACATTTACAAAAGTTTCGCTTTTTACAAGCTGCTTTTTGTAGTTTATTCAATCGTTTATATTTACTGCACACTTGTTTACTAATGCAACTAGTTACATATAAAAGCTTATATTTACTGCCAATCAAAAATTATCCGTTTTAAATGGCTTTCAAGTATAAAACGTTTAAATTATAAAAGTGTAGAGTAAAACTAATCTGCAGTAATATTGTTCATTGTAGCTCTTTTATAACAAGGGATCTATTATATTAATACATCTCGTCTCTTGAACTATTTTTCTTTTCAAGTTAAGTTATTTTTCTTTTTAAGTCAATTTATTTTTCTTTTCATTAGTTTCATAGGAGAAGATAGCAAAATTAAGAGTTTCTTTATTTAAATCATACATATAGATTGTAGAAGATAGCGTCATGATTCACGACTACATCGAATAAGTTAACATTGTAGAACTTTCGTATGGTAGACTAACAAAGCAGTGACGCGCGTTTTCGAACTTTCATTTTTTTGAATCAACGCTGCCTTTATTCAAGGAAAGTTATTTTACTTTGCATGGTAATTTTCCTGCATCTGGAATTCAATTATCATAATTTAAGTCGAAGTTGGAAACTAATTTGTGTTCGCTGAAATTATGACACGAATTATCTTAGTCATGTGATTCTAACATTCTCAGTAATATTTTAGTTGGCTTGCTTTCTCGCTGAAAGTCCAAATCGATGTATAAAGAAAGCTTGTAAATCAGTGGTGTTTTCTAAAACTTTTATCGGGAACAAGGTATTCATTTAAATTTGAGGTCATTACGATTTTAATCTTTTTGATTCAAATATTACTTCAAGATCGAAACTATTGAATTCTTCAAATTTGATACGGATTTTTATCGCACGTCAACTTACGATAGTTAGTGTTATATAAATCATGGTATATTGATGTCGTAATAGATATATCTATATACCGTTACTAAAACGATTGGTTAATCTTTGTTGTAGTAGCGATTGTACTAGAAACATTTGCCTTGAAAAGAACTTTAATTTATTTATTATATAAGTTTAAACTCGTTCAATAGAACCAGAAATATAGTTACGGCTTTCTTTGAAATTTTCTTGTTTTGCCATTTTCAGGCTTTATAGCTCTACTATCATGGATTTTAACGAAAATCTCTGAAAAGAAACTTCTTATATAGTAGGGTAACGTTCAAAATTTCACCCCATTTCTCGACCTTATATTTCTGTCGTGAATTTTTGTCTAACCTCGTTTTTGCATGCGCTGAAGACATAAACTGTGTTATTTCAAGCATAAGATCCAACATAAAAGAACGATAGCCAACGAAAAGTCACAGGACTAGAATTTCTCATTTTATATATACTATAAATGTTAATGTAAACAGCATTTGCCATTAAATACTATTCATCGACGTTTAAATTCTATTTAATATTTAAAAATTAATATTGTCGTTTCCACGATTAACTGTGTTTAAATAATTCTAATTAAGTATAGATACAGGTAGGTAAATAAACTATTACAAATTACTTAAAAATGATCGACCAGAGTATTTGTACATTTAAACATGACATGTATATTTTACTCGTATAAATATTCCTGACTGAATAAGAAAAGTTTTACATTAGTGCTCAAAAAATCTGCTAGCCCTGTAACTTTTACTTCAGAACATCAAGCAAACTTTCTTCTCATCATCGGAAAAGCTCCTTTTTCGAGTGACAGAAACTCAGAAAACTCAAAGTTTTTCGTTTTGATGTTTTGCATCTGTTCATATAAATGTTTTCCGCTTTGCTACGTAGTCGTTAAATTAAAAGCCATCTCCTCTATTTCTGAAAATGAGAATTATTATTTTTGCATTGAAGACTTAAAGTCCTGTACTTCAATCTCGAGTGATAAAAGAGACGTTACGTCTGGCAGTTTTGTGATATACGAAGACGAGGAGCCAGATAAAGCAGTACCGACGGTTGATGATACTGCGATATTTTGCCGTCTAGATAACGAAGGCTGCGCTTTACTTTTTTTATGCTCCACTATTCCCCGAACTGGGTATCTTTTCCCAAATATTTTTTTCCAATTTTATGGAAAAGTGTAATTATCGTACGTAATGAAGCGTTTTTATGAACAATTTATTTACTTTTAACTATGCTTGGATAGTACGAATGTTTTTTAATTTTTAAAAATTCTTCCGCATAAATTTTTTTTTGGTATAAAAAATAAATCCGTAAAACTCGAAATTCAAACCAGAGTCGAAAATAAATTGAATAAAAAATGTCGGAAAGGGGGCGGAATAGTATATCAGTAATTGAAAAATTCTATATTTTTCATAAAAATCATAATTAAATTCAGAGTTAATGGGTGGATTTGTTTTTAGAAAAGTACCCAGAACGTTATATATTGACATACAATTTGCTATTTCAAATATTTTTATTGTTTAAAAAGCCGTCAATAATAAGGTCAATGACAAAAAAATAAATTTCAAATAAGCTGATTAGTCGAAAAAATTTTAAGTCTGTACTTTTGAACCGTCACATTGATCCGTCATTAGAAGTTTCAAAAAGCTAATGGTAAATTTCAATTCAGTAACCCTGACAACATCAAATCCGCAGACCAAAAATGACCTCAAAGAAATATATCATCTAAACTTTTTAAATACTTATAAATAATAGATAATTGTATAGCGTTATAAAGTTTACATTTTTTTGACCTAAAAATGCGAGAAAAAAACCAAAAGATTGCTCACGAAGCACAAGATATAGTAATAAAAAGAAAAAGCAAAAGAGTGTCCGATATATTGGGAACGGGCTTTAAGGGTAAAGAGATGAATTTTTTAAATGTCTGCGCAACAGAAAAGTATTCCGTTAAATAAAAAAAAATAGCTTTAGTGCAGGAGTTTTCCCAATGCTATAACGGTATCCCGTCGGTTAACAGCAAAAGAAAATATTTCCACTGTAACCGAATGTGTTGCGGCAGTCTGCACAAAAACGTATCGCATATATAGAAAGCGTTTCGTGAAAAACAATACCGCGCCGAACAGGCATTCGTTTCTTGCATAACTGTAAAAAACCATTCGCGCGAGAGATTGTTAAATGAAAACAGGGGGAGAGAGAGAGAAAAAAAATTGTTGCTTGCTCGAAATCCCTGAGAAGTCGAGTAGAGAGAGGAAAACGCGTTGCGCGAGATAAAAGAGTCGAAAATCACTAATTACCCGTGAAATTTTTCTCTTTTTCAACCGCGCGCGAGCTTGTAAATAAGTCTCAGCATCTCCACTCGAGTACTATAGGTATGCGCGTATCAAACATGACGTGTCCAAGTGACGAAACTGTGAATTTACGTCCACGGCCAAAATGCATTGGCTCTTATAGTAAGAAATCTATTTTTTTTATTGATTAATTATTAGCAGGAAAAGTGCGATGAATGTGAGCTTTTGAATTATTATTACAAAGAATGTTTATATTTATTCTAGAAAATTTTTTGCAATATAAAATTTTCACGATTTTTTTTTTCTTATTTCTTTTAAGATATAGGCTTGAATATGTAGGTAGATCATAAGGATGCGTTTATATTCAGAAGATAAAAATTATTTTTGAGATGTAGAACGCGTAGAGACGCTGATTTCGATACACGCGTATATAGCGCATATACGCAGTGGTACACGCTGAGAGCACAGTCGCGTGATTAGCGCCGCAATACCGACTATATGCGCGCAAAGTGAGATAAGTCGTCGCGCCAGCAGTATGTAATCTCCCGGGGAAAGGGTCGCGCTCACCTGAAAATCGATGACTGCGTCGAGCAACTCTTCGAAATTACACCTGTTCTATTTTTACGCTATTCTCTGCCATTTTCGATGATTGATTCCTATTTTCTTTTCTTTACTGCTATAGTGGCTTACGCGCGTGTAAAAACTACTCAGTTGAGTGGATTCGATGTTTGCGTACAGTAAAAATGATAATGCTGTTATTTTTTGTTGAACCAATGTAATTATATTTCTATTTGATTAATCTAATATAAGATATTATATATGAAAATTGTCAAACAAAAAAAACAATGTTGTCAGCATAATAGAAATGGCAACGTCATTGTGATATGTGGCACATCGGAACAACCACTTCTACAATTAGTCTTTACATAATTTGTTTCTGTTACGTAATATATGGATGGCCCAAAATTCAATTAGATACAAATGTGCAGAATAATATTTATAAATAAATAATTGCATGAAAATATTCTCATTAATTTATTGCATGCAGTGCTTTTGATCAGCGATGAATACAAGTGGAATCAATAGTGGTAAATATTCTGTAACAAATATAACCTCCTGTGTATTCTTCTTATAATATTTGATTTTTTTGCATCAATTTTATATTTATCTTATGAATAAGAAACGGCTAGTAGTACATGAGTACAACTTACAAGAATCTGTGTATACGTATGTAATATGCAAGTTAAAGTACGTATTATTTTATCAAGAACCTCTAATTTTGGAATTCCACGTAGAAGTTGGCCTTCTATTTTGAATTCGGAGTAGGTACTTGAAACAAGATCCATAAGCAACTCTAATTAAATCATATGTTAATATTGCCGTTATGATTTCTAATTAAAGTAACATTATTATTGCACTAAAAAAATATTGTTACACACTGACGAATAAATATATACGTGTATCCCCGAATTTTCAAAAAACAACCCCCTGAATCCATCAACCTTTGTTAGGTGTGGCTCTATTTCAAAGTTCTAAATTCCAAGTCACAGGATAAAATTGATGTGTAAGTAATAACAAAGTGCGAGGAAGAGCGGAACACGGAGCGAGCAATGTATCTTCGATCGCAAAAGAGCGGGTAAGAGCGCGCGGAGGAACCGCAAAAATAAAAGAAAAGGCCGACGGTCTCTCGCATTTTGCCGTACCCCTTCCTGCGCGGGGTGGGGATACAGGGTAGCAGCCACTATTTCTTCGGCTTTTCCACATCCCACTTCTATTCTCGCCAGCTCCTTTTGCCCCCGAAAAATGCGAAAAAGAGCCGATAGATAAATGTGAAATTTAACGCCCCGTGGGCCCACCTCCGCCACCGTTTGCCGCCCGCGTCCGCGATATAAAAGAACCGTCGCGACGGCTGCAGCAGCGGCGGCGGCGGAGAGCGCGAGAATTTCTCGCTGCGGGATTCTTCCGAGTGAAAAGAAAGATAAAAGGGCAGAGAAGATTTAAGAGGAAAGGTGGCTCGGAAGAAGTAATTGTTCAAAATCAGGTCAGTTTCAGCTGCTGCTACTGCTGCTGCTGCTGCTGCTGGCTGAGCTACTAAGCCATTGGCTCTCGGCTAGCGTACGTCACGATGTTTGGATAATGGACCAATATCGGGCCGATGTTAGATTAGTTTCCCGATATTGGCCAGGGCGTGTGTGTGTTGTTGAATGGTTATTGATAGTTTGCTTGAATTTTTGCCCGCTGACGTTGAGCTCCAACCCGCTAAAGTAGCTAACTCCCGTGCAAGCATTTCATCCGTACACGATGATGAATATTTGAATTGTCGCAGCGCTTTTTACCGCGCGACTTTGTTATTTTTTTCATACCAGCGATGCAAACGCGATACGGTTTAACATCGATATCCGCTTATTATATTATCACATTCTTCGGTGCGGTAATAAATATAAATATGCGCGCGATAAGTAAATTGTGAATAGAGCTAATTAACGAGCTATTTCTCATTATTCCATTAACAATTCATCCTTGCCTATTGCATCTGCATTAATTATGAACAGCGGGGGTTCGCGGAATGAAAAACGTCAAAAAAAAAATTCTATTTTTCTTCCGCATAATAAAGTCCGCGAAGACGCTTTGCATAAAGTGGATTCTTTTTTCATTCCTCGGGAAAGGGGAAGAATAAATGTTGGAGTGAAATTCACATAGGCTTATATGGATCCCGTAAGAACTTATGTAGATTCACTCCATCGACCCGACTAAATTTTGTATGACTCTTTTTTCCTCCTCCGAGTCGACATCTTACACGTAGGTACGTATATGCGAGACAATCTGCGGTAGGCATGCATGAACGGAGTGGAAACGTTTTCGCGATATACATTTTTCTCCACTCTATAAATAACAGATTCTTGCTTATAGCGACTGACTCGTATTTGACGACGAGTATCCATTCAAGAGCGAAGTAGAGAACATTTTTTTTTTAGTTTAACGACGAGTAGTTTTTGTCTCAATACTCATAATAGAATTCGTTAAGAATTTTTATCTCTTACTATTGAAATCCTTCATGCGTTATGGAATAAAGTATGTGAATTACTTATTTTAGTATTTTATATAATTAATCTTTGTACATCATAACAAATCAATGTACCTATAAACCTAAAACACTGGTAATGACAAAAGGTCAAAGTTTGAATTCAATCATCAACAATTATTATACGTAAGACGGTTCCATTGTTTCCTACAGGAGATCACGACTAACACGGTTTGCAATAAAAATGAAATGGACATATGGAGAATTACATTTAATCCTGCGAGATTGAGGGATTATGGAGCATGATCCCCCGCAAAGATTACGCAATAATCTTACAGTAGGTTTTCCATGTCATAAATAATTCGCTCCAACCGAATCCTATATTCATTAAAGGAGAACAGAAGTCCTCGTATTTCACTCGCTTGCTAATATTCATTTTCCGGGTGCGACCCAGACTAGAAAATTCGACCACATGTCGTATTTCAACGTAACGATATCATTGTTAATGCACCGCAGTAAGAGTTTCTTTTCTCATTTAACCAAGCTTTTAATAGTTAACCCGCAAAATGTTAGTTTATTTTATTAAAATAATAGTCTATTTCTAACCGTCCATCCGCTTAACTTTAGCGCACGATTTCCATTCGGAAAATGCGAAAAATCTTATTTATGTACACCGCGATAAGTTTTGCACGTAAAAGCGTAATGCATAATGTAATGGGAAGCACTTTTATTGTTACTTATTTGGCGTTTATCTGTATGTGCAACGCTGGAACAAACATTAAAGCATTATATTTAATAAATCCTCCCGTTATTATCTGCATAATCTATCTTAGAGAATAGCGTAAAAACAATTTAAAGTAGTCAGAACACTAGCGATATATTTATCAGTACCCTTCTACGATAAAATAAAATTAAATATGAACAATCAACTTTTCAATAGTATCTATTATCAACTTTTTCAGCTCGTCGGGTTGAAAGCTAAAGCGCTTATCCCGAGCGCGCACGCATCTCCGCACGAAGAAAAGAGAAAGCCGCAACAGCTACTAAACCCTCATCAGCTAAACATTAGACGGACAGACAATAAACCGCACCAGATGCCCGTGGCCAAAGTCGAAGTCATTAGTCAACCACTTCACATCCTAATAAAGTACCGACGCGCGCGAGCTTATACTTTTCAACCGCGCGCGCGCGCCAATAGCGAAGCAATTTTTCCTCCACTCTCACGTAATCTATAACAAAATTCCCTCCAAACTTCATCCATCCACACACCCAGTTCGAAGAAACGTGCGAGGCACATAGAAATACATAGTGCATATATATATATATATGTATTCCTTTACCTGAGTAATCATATCCTTGGCATTCCACGCTTGCCTCGCGAGGAACTAGTTTCCCAAAGTCTGGCAGCGAGTCTCCTGCTGCAGTAGCTGCCGTAGTGTCATCTCGTCCCGATCCAGAATACGACGATGCACTTTGATGCTGTACGACTTAGTCCTCCACTGCCGTTCTGGGGAGGATGGAACGCGAACGCATACGTCGAAACGTCGAACTCGTCGTAGCCGATCCCTCAACTGGTGACAAACTTTCCTCAACGCTTAATATACAGGGCCCAATCAGCGGATCAAACTTTCCCTGCTCTTACACTGCCGCGAACTTTCTTATATATTGTGTGCGTACGTTATATGTGTATATGTATCTCTACGTGTACCACTGCACCATGCACAATTATACCATTGAGCCGTCGCGCGAAAAAGTCGCTACGATTCACGCGCGATCCGCAAGTTCGAACAAGAGCTCGGAGTCATCGCACACAACAATAACTCAGCAGCCACAATAGCCCCTTTGCTGCTACTTTCGTCCACTATCGTCGACACTGGATGATCGAAGCGCGCGCGCGGGGCAAATGTTTCCGCAACTCACACAAAAGCGAACTATACAAGAAGAACAGGAGAGGAGAGAGAGAGAGAGAGAGAGAGAGAGAAAGGGAGATAGAGAGACAGAGAGACAGAAGTTCGCTGCACACTGCGGGGACAGAAGTTTAAGGAAGTTCGGTGCACTCAGTAGTCAAGGCGCCCCGCACACTGCACACTGACTTGTATAATTATAAATCACTGGGACACACTGAGGTATGGATGATACGCCGATCGGCCAATCCAGCCCATGTCGTCACTCACGTGTCTCGTTAAACGATGACTCGGATCAAGCGGCATAATATATCGCGGAATCAACGGACCACCAAACTCATATTCTCACTTGGCGTGTCGGTGCGTCGTCGTTGGCGCGTGTCGCTCCGATGTATAGCGTTTTGTTTTGAAAAGGCGCGCGCTCACGACGCCCGAGAGAGCTGACCGCAGAGGCAGTGTGTTTATGTGTGTGTATATGGCAGTGCGGAAGATTGGAAGCAGAGGAGAGAGAGAGAGAGAGAGAGAGAGAGAGCGAGCGGGTATATAACATATATATATATATATATATATATATAGATATAGAGAGAGATACAGGACGGGGACGCGTACGGCGCTATCGGATCCGCCTGTATACGCGACATGCGCCGCGGCGTAGTGCTGGCAAGAGACTAACCCCCGAGAGCCGTCCTACAGCCCTGGATGACGCGCATGCCCCCTGCCACCTATACTCTCTACCTCTCCACCTCCTTGCTGCTACTGCTGCTGTTGCTGCTCCTTCCTCTCTCTCTCCCTCGCACACGCGCGCGCGCATTTTCACCCCTCGTGCCATGCGAACGCAGACGATTCTTTCTCTTCTCGCTCACGCACACACGGGCTCTTTTAATTTTTGCCTCGAGCTGCTGCTGCTGCCTTTTCTCCTGCGGCTTCAAGGAAAAACGTATACACACCTAAAGCTTGGCTATACAGTCTCTTAGTATTAGTTATGTACTAGCTTAATGACGTACACCCCTTGCACCAATGACGTTCGCGACTATGCAGCTGGTATTTTTTTTTATTTTGCTCGTTTCGATTTAGCGCGTTCAAGTACTCCCGGGGTGCTCGACTTAACCCTGGGTAGAAAATTAACGAGTTCGGCTGGCCGCCTACCCAGTCATTAGCTAGTTTCGACTAGTCAGTACTTCGAAGGTCAAGTCTGGAAAAAAAAAAGTAGGCTGTGACTCGGCAAGGCTAAGGGTGCACGTTCGAGAAGCGTATCTAACCGGTGAGCAAGGAAAAGATGGTTAACTGAATTATCTATCAGGGTTCAGCGATTTTCAATTAAAAAAAAACTGAAGATCTCGTATCAAGCCTCATCTGTATTTGTCACGTGGCAATTATCTTTCATCTTATATTCAACTAATTTATCTTCCATACTCACCGGTTAGATACGGTACTTGAACGCACCCTAAATGTTTAGAAATACTCTTGACCGACATGACGCGTCGCTTTTATGTACAAATTTATCGGTATTACATAGTTTTCTTGTTAAACTATTACGTAATAAAATTCCATAGAGTCAATATAAATAACAGAAAATTCTCCCGTAATCTACCAAAATGAAAATGCATCGTTTAATCGAGAGTCATAAAGACCTGCTGATTCATAACATTATTTTTTGAATGACCAACGACAACATTAAGAAAAATGTCGTGATGTAAACTACATCAAAAATGTATATTTGTGAACGCAGACAAAAGTTTATACTAGTTGCTTTATTAGGCTGGGACTCACAAGAGAGAGGGAAATGTTTGAGAAGACTGCAGTACATGTTATACGTTGTCGCCCGAGTGTCGTCACGTGGCCGTGGCCCCACCATACAGCCCACACACGTTCGATCTCTCTCTCTCTCTCTCGTAATATCGGTGAAACGCTTAAGTTCCTCGATTAATCACTAATTGTCAAGTTAATACATTAAATTCTATAAAATATATTATATCCATACATTCTATTATTATCGGCTTAAAATTGATTAAATAATAATAAATGTACAAGAAATGTGATGCTTAAAATAGCCGAGACCTTAAACAGTTTGCCTTCTAAAAATGTGACAAATGTGACGCTAATTTAACTTAAACTGGCTGCGGGTTAGTCATGAACTAGCCTATGTTTCTACTAGGATAACTATTATTAGAAAGCGGGTAAAGGAGGGCGTGAAGTGTGAGTTAATTGGTGATATAGGTGAGATGTTTGATTTTATTTTTACGCACTTGTCGACCTTGATGAGTGTGGGTACATTAATGAAGGCGAAATACTTGATTTTCAGAATTTTTTTTTACATATTTTCTCAATGACGATGTAAAATAGTCTCGAGGCTCTGGTTTGAAGAATCCAATTAATGAATAAATCCAACAGTTGTTGAGCGTGTGGCTTCGTAATTCGGTTTATTAACGCGATTATTATTTTTATCAAAATACATTTTTAACAATTGCTTACCGTGCTTTTATATTAATAAACTTTTATTTTTTAGAAATGGTAGTCTTTTTTCGCACTATATATATATATATATATAGTATTGCAACACACACACACATATATATATTTTGCAAAATTGCATGAAATCCAAATTCTAAGTAATAGTTTAAAAATAAATTTTATTTTCTTAACCAATTATGTTATTAACACTCAGAAAGAGTTTTACGGAATAGGCTATTTTCCGGAATTTTTCATGTATTTGATTAAAACTACGAAGAATTGATAAATATTACTAAAACAATTCTAAAAAAGAAAAAAAATCCGGAATTCTTATTATAAGGTTTCACTACATTACGGCGTTAAAATATTAATAAATATATTTAGTTCAGAAATCCTTGGTTACCGTCTGAAAGCGAAAAGGTAAAAATACTTCAAGAGAAACTTGAAATTAAAAAGAATTCTGTTATAGAAATTTAGTTACAAAGTCATTCTTTCGTAATTCTATAAAAAATGTCTTCCATAGAATATCCGTACGCGGGCTGGATAATAGCGATAACGCGGGACGTTTGAAAAGTTGAGGGTTTCTTAAGAGGTAGTTTTTGACACGTGCGATTAAATATACTTGACGAGCTGTTGGGAAACGTACCATGAGTGATGACGCGCAGAAATCCTTTTATATTTTCGATTTCAAAACACTAGCAGTCTCGAGTTCCAATTTTTAGACACAGACATGAAACAAGTGCCACAATATATCTTATAAAATACACATTTAACATTTAATTAGCCCATCAAAGTCATAAGTTCCATTGACTTCAAGTGTTACTACTTGATATCGACGTCTCAAAGATCTGAAGATACATTCGGGTACTTTTGAAATTTCGAGTATGCTTGAAAAATCATTTAAAAACAACGCGGATGTGGTATATTGCCCTTTTTTTCTCTTCAAAGCAAAAATACTTTTATAAAATCCTGCTCTTTATATATTCGGATGAATTCAAATGGAAATACAAGTTTTATTGCATTAATGTATTAGCTGAAAAACTGTTACTTGACATAAGAACATGCATATGTGCACATAGCAAATGCCGACTGAACCTTAACAGATCTCATCGCTGTTTAACCAACTATAACTGGAACAAAACAAGAATTCTTTCTCCAGATATCAATAAAATCATTAGCGTAGCAAATACGATCATTAACATGACATCCAGATCGAAGCTAGCAAGATACTGGAGATGAAGATAGCAAATTTCAACAACATTAAGATTAAGAATGCAATTTGCGATTTTCTGATTTGACCTGGTAACCAAGTTACCAGGATACAAGTACGGATTTGAGCGGATTGCAGGCTTTATCTATTAGTTTTTTAAGTTAGTTTTTAGTGTTTTTTAAATTTTTAAATTTTAGTTTAGTTTATACAAAGCCAGACCAGCGCGCAGGATTTCATATCCTCTGCTGGATTACTTCATTGTAATGTAAACTTTGTGCAATATTTTTTGTAAGTATTGTATATACTCTGGTATAAAT
>UELV01099412.1:0-34959 GCA_900490015.1 Megastigmus stigmatizans
CAGAGATTGCCTGTCTCTTTCTCTCTCTCTCTCTACTGGTCCACGCGCACGTGGACTCGTGTCTTATGGACTCCCCCGCAGTCTATATTACCGGAGAAGCTATCCGATTACCATGCGTCGTAATTCATATTTGATCGATAATCCCTCTCTCTCTCTCTCTATTTGTACCACCGACGAGGAATACGCGTATTCCATATTCGTTTTCTTTTTTAGCGTCGATACAGGGAGCGACCGGATAACGGCGACTCGACGACATTTATATTTTGGATTAATCGGAATGATGAACAATTTGTTTGCCGTAGAATTTCGTGCGCGTTTAAATTTTACCGTCGGTGGTAATCTCGCATTGGAACGTAATTTATTCATGACTTTGAAATTGCTCCTTTTTCGGCGAGAGACTCTTGAAGATATATTTGAAATCTATATATACAGGATGAGCCGCGAGACGATTTATTTCTATTAAATATTAATTGAAAGATCTCTATACCGTACTGCAATCGACAGATTTGGAAGCTTTTTTTTACTTTTTAAATTGATTCACATGCGAGACATGTCTACCCGATTCGTGTGTTCTATTTTTGCATAAAACAAATCTCCCTTTCTTACCGCGAATAGAATTTTCTCTCCAAATAGCGGTATAGCAGCTTTCCGTCAAGTATATATAGGTATAGAAAAATCGATATTTGAAAACTGCTACCGAGGAAGTCGACAGATTATGCAAAAATCTTGCCGAGATCAAACGAAATTATGACTCAATGCACTTAACGTGTCGCTAAATTAATGTTCGAGATACGCGCATTAGACTCTTGCGGCATTGCGCATAATATCGTTCTGAGCGCCATAATCCGCCCAGAAATCATTATATACATGGTATAAACGTGAGCTTCTAGCTGTGGGGATAAAAACGTCATCTCCGAGCAAAAATCTATATCGCAACAAACAGCTTTAATCGGGAAAGCAGAAACACGTTCTCTCGCGTTATATCTCGAGCGACTGATTAAAAAAATCGGGCAAGCGACGTGTATGTGTGAGTGTACTGTTTCGGTGTGAGCTTCGCATGAGGCCAACGTATACCGAGATGGCTGTTATACCTATATACTGGAATGAAATTAAAATAGCCTCGCGCGCCGACTACTCTTCCTTTTGTTTTGTTTTTTACTCAGCAGTGATCCGCTACGTATATACAGTGGATTGTGCAAAGTTCGCCGACTCCCGCCAGTCACTTTCTTTGAAGTCCATGTGCCGCACGTGGTTGGTACACGTGGAGTCAAATATATATATATGTATGTGTGTGTATTTGCATAATCTGATTCGCGGTACGATGTCAAGCTTGCATGTATACATGAATATTTCCTATAGTTCGCTCTCTTTTCCTCGCATTTTGTATAGATTGACTCTTCTAAGCATTCGGTTCTATACCATTTTCTCATCAATTTATCACTTATTATCTATAGATGAGCCAATGCTTTTCATCTCAAAAGAGAAAATGCCGAGCGAAGCATCTCTTTCACCGCTTTGGAAAAACGAAAACAAAGACAAAATAATCCTCGGAGATGCCTTCGACGAAAATAACTCGATAGTATAACCGCCATAAAAGCGTCCTCGCACTCACATATCGTCCTCTTAGAAGCCATAGTTACAACATCCCAACTCGCACAACCGCCGTAATTGATTTCATACCATCGCGCCTTCCGTCCTCATATACCCATATCATCCAACGTCTTCGCTCTCTAATGTCTCTTTCTCTCATGCATGGCTCGATGCCCATTGTAATTTGTACCTCAACGCGCAGACGGCAATAATTATTCGCTGATACGTACAAGCGAGACGACGAGCCGATCCCGCTCGCTTTGTGCATAAACTGGCGCGATACACTGTCTCGAGTTATACGCTCGTAATAGATCTCAGACTGGCGGCTCTCATTCGAACATTTATACACAGACGCATATACAAGACGTTACGTAACGCGTGACACATATACGCGGAGATGATTCCCAATGCGAAGAGAAAGAGTCGACGTGTCGCGACGGGATATGAATCGATACCGATCGATCGATGACGTTGATCCCGGTATATATAATGTACCGTAAGCGAGATGTGACGCGGGACGATCCGATGGAACGCAGGGCGAGACGCAGGGGGCAACACTCTCGACGATTTATACTTCGTTGCGTAGGATAGGCTTCACGCTCTCTGCTCGGCGTCTATTGCCTCTTTGATATGATTGATTTTCCGCGCGCCATCGACACTTATGGGATGCTCTAATAGATCGGGGATTAAAGGAGGAAATGCGCTTAGGATGGAAAATGGAGCTTGAGCCAACGCGAATGCCTCTCTGTGCGTGTGAGTGAAATTTGATACTTTTCCAAGGAGTTAATATGCGTGAGTTATGTGCGAGGAATTCGTTCGGTAGTAGGATAATAGCTTTTTAGATTCACTATAGTTTTTTCATATCGTATTTGTCACTTCAATTTAGTCTATGTCAGTTAACTCTCCTGTCGTCAAGCGCCCGCCTGATCTGATTTCTTCATGAAAAGTCGGTGGAGTCTTTATTATTGAATGTTTATTCGTTCCACATTCGGTGCAAACCGCTGAGCAGAAGAATTACTCATTTATTTCAGATTAAGCAAATAGTTAATTTAAACTCCAATCTGTCTGATTTATACGTCTAATTTACATATCAGTTAACTTTAATGAAGCAATATCGTTTATTTGAATATTCAAGAGTAATGAAATACATTTTGCAATAGTTTAGTGGTTTCGCATAGTCTGAAATTTCGAATAAGTTTATTTTGCACGGTATCGCGTTTCAAAAAATTTGAATGCCGAGGCTTAAGTGAGCGACGTGTCCGCCGGAAGTCATAGTGAGCCAGTATTTTTTCAAAGCCAAGCATTTTCTGCACCAACACAGTCATAACGCGTGCATTTTGTTCCGAAAGCTGTTACCCGAGCACATATCAATTTTTACCGATGTCAAAAATAACAGGCCAAAATAAACAACGAAACCGTATACTCTGTATAATAGGAAAAACAATTTCTGCCCTCTTCCATATATCCGGGAAATTCGAAAAATAACATAGTTAATTTGAAATCGATCAAATGGATGTTACCGCGCGCGTTGTTGAGCAATTTTAAATTCTCTAGCATTCCTCCGAATAACAGCAATCGAGTTCCAAGCAAATTCTAATTTGGGCAATGGAGGAAAAAGAAGTCGCGGAGAACTAATTTTCCCTCGTGCAAAGTGTTGGACGGAGTGGTTTAAGTACGCCGTTAGGCGCTGCAGCATCGTACAGCACATGCGGGCCTAAATCTCTTCGAGCTCATCCGTTGGCGAATGCATGCACGTGTTGAGTTGCATTTTCCTTGCGAAACTTTTGACCCAGAACGCGACTAGTGCGAAGTGTAGAATGTGCAAGGAGAGCCTCTCTCTCTCTCACTCGCTTCTTGCATTGGTCTCTTGCCCGGTTTACTACACACCGCGCGGTCTTCTATACCAGGAAGCAGTAAATATAGCTTTTCAGCGTGTGTGCCGGCCTCCATCTCTTTGCATCTCTCTCTCTCTCTCTCTCTCTCTCTCTCTCTCTCTCTCTCTTGCGCTTCTTCCGTTCTTTCTCCGTCGCCGCAGTTTTTTCCTCTCGCGCGACGAAAGTGACATCCGATACGAAAATAGTCCCCGATGTATTATGCAGCCAGCGACTCTGCTTTTCTTTCTTTCTCTTTATGTTTGTGTGTTTTTCCGAGACGAAATATTTCGTGACGCTTATGACAGATGAGCAAGTCTCGATCCTCGTCGCTTTTACTCTTTCGATCTGACGGGACGCAATCATTTTGATGTGCTCCTTCTTTTTTAGCAAAGTGTTGTCGCTTCTCTTTGGAATAATGTGTTTATTGTATTTTTAATAAACCCCAAGCGCTAAGATTGTTGCCAATCTTAAAAATTCGCAAACTATAAAAGTAGTAGGTACCTTTAAATCCCAGACTGATAATTTAGAATACCTTAAATAAAAATGAAATATTTACACTCGCAGTACAAAAACAAGACAAATGCAGTAAAGAAATGCATCGATATATAGTGAGCTTTGGAAATAGAGTTCTTTCGAGCACTCTATACTCGCGCAATTACCCTTTTCAAATTAAATTCTTTTAGCCATGCATCTTTGTCATATATCGATATTCCAACTTTCCTGACTGCGCGCGAGTGGCTTTTCGACTAATGAAATCATAGACATTGAACGGAATTCACTTTGGAAAGTTTTGCGCGGAAGTTTCGGAGGTATGTAGTGCAAGGAAATTGGTCAAATGAAAAAGGCTCCTTTGAATGGCTTGAGCACTGCTACCGCGGGATGTGCTATAGAAGGCAGTTGAACGACTCAAGCTTTGGAATTCGATTCAATACGCGGCGTGCTTTACAATTTCAAAACTATCCTTCGCTCGCGTTATAAATAGAGACCGTAGCTACACGAATTATTACTCACTTTACTGCTAATTAATTTCTCGAAAATTTTGGCCAACAAATAGTGGATAAAGGTATGGAATTTTTAATCTTGAACCGAAGTGATTTATTGTTACAATGACAATTTATGATAATATGTAATTTGTATTCTGTGATTATAATGTTGATAAATCAATTCAGAATACAAAGATTATTGTAAAATACTTAACTAAAAATAACGAACGCACTCAATAATATTGTCAAAAAAGAAAAATATAAAGCAAAACAAGGAAATCATAATTAACGTGGTATACAAAATTCGTTTTAATAATAAATTGTGCAGTCAGTTATGTATAGGAGAAATAATCAAAAAGCTAATACAAAAATAAACGCAGAAAGTCTGGCCAGCAATGATAAGAAATTCATTATTGATAATGACATATATATATGTGTGTGTGTAAGTCAAAATTATCAGAGACATATATGTATACTATTCCCACTACTGTCCCCGACAAAACCAACTCTCACTCATATAAAACATCAAAATTAACTTCAACTTCAGACACTAGGCGGCGTATTTTCCTCGTTGAACAACGATTTATCCTCTTCTTACTATTCAATTTATAACACTGACTTACCAACAACTTAAAACCCAAGAAATCAATAAAACAGTATAAATCGTGTATGACGCAAATTTTCACGAGAAAATGAATAAATCGAAGCTGCGTAAACATGCCTTTTTTTACTATCATCGCTCTTCTCGCATGTGGCAAGAAACGTCATCGATTCGTATATAAGCCAGCTCATTCGACATGCACAGTAGGTCCGATGCTACTTAGCAATAACTTCACAAGGCCGCTTTGCTTTCGAATCTCTTAAATGGGCTTCCCTTCAGACATTGTCAGAGAAGCAGGGCATGGCGACTGTTCCCGCCTTTCCGAGTTGGGAACGGAACGACGAGCCCGCTTTCGACAGTGACGGAAGGTGGAGGTAATGATTCGAGCTGTGTGCCGAAGTCCGGAATTCAAAACTCCGGTAGCTGTGGTAGCGACTATGACCTGCCTTTTGATGTTTTGATATTTTGAAAAACCGTAGCTTTTTTTTTTAATTCGTTGATACGTATACTCTAAATTTCTTGAAGTAAAATTAATTTTATAATGATGTTAATTTCCACCCTGTATTATATAAATGTGAATATTTGGCTAACTGATTAAAGTTGAAAGTTGTTTTATAATTGAGTGATTATTCCTATCTAATTATAAGTAGCTTTAGTTTTCGTAAACTTTTGTCGCTTTTTAACTCTATAAATAAGATAAAAAAAGAGTGCACGCCACTAGTTTAAAGTGAATTTATTTATTTAATAGTTTATTTGGTAAGTATACGTACGGATTCACCCTCAGGCTGTTCTAGTTATTCGCCATACCCAAAAGTTATACTGAAAGTGTTTACTGAAATGTAAATAAATAATTGCATAATGTAGATTTTAAATTTATATTTACGTCATTTGTAGAAAATTCTATACTGAACAACATGAGGTTTAAACATTCCACATCAGTTCAATAGTAAAAGAAGTGTCATGGTTTTTTATAATGGCGTATTTTACTTTTATAAGCAATAATACCTGCGCTATTAGCATTTTTTACTATCGATCCGATTTGGAATTTTCAAATCTCCTATTATTCAGTTTAAGATTCTCCGCGAATCTCTCAAATATAAATTTAAAACTTTTGGATGTAACTGTACAGTCAAAAGAACCTTAAGCCTATCCTAAAATTCATTTTGAAAGAGCAATTAAAAAAAAAGAAAAAAACCATAAATATTAATGTTCATTAAGATTAAATCATTTTTAAAACAGCAACCGATTAAAGAACACGATTTTTGTATCATATAGTAAATAATAATCATTTTAAAAATTAAATGATTTATGTCCTAATAAACTTCTATTATTAAATAGATTTGCATCAAGTTTCAATAATTAATTTCCGAGAAATACCATATGTACCTAAAAACGATTTAAATAAATAATTGCGAAGTCAGTCACTTATGTAAGAGGAATAAAAAGAAAACTTCGTACAAAAATTAAAGATCGCGAAAAAAATTTGACCAAAATTGATAAACACTATATATATATATATATATACACATATATAGGTCAGTGTTTATCAATAATGAATCGTCTATCGGTATATGTATACATATCCGATATAATTTTTTACTGCTGGAAATAAACTTCTGCTTCTGCCGCTAGGTGGTGTATTTCGCACATTTAACAACGATTCGTCCTATTTATTTTTTTCAATTAAAAATTCCGATTTATCAACTACTCAAAATACTAGAAAAACATTTTAAAAATACCAGTCGCGTGGAACGCAAAATTTTTGGAAGGAAAAAAAACAAGCCGAAAGGGTGAAATCGTGCTTTCTTTCAATGTAACTGCATTCTCGCGTGCGGCTAGAATCGTCACCGATTCATATATAAGCCGGCTCATTCGCTGCACGGTAGACGGTCCGATGCTACTCAGCAACTCTATTTCTCAGAGCTGCTCGCTCCCGCAGATCATAATACAAGCGTGTCAATCTTTGGCTTGCATGGTCGAATATCGAAAGATCAAGTTAGTAGAGTTCCCCTGCCCACGGGTTTATTATATATTAGCATCGAGAAACACCCACAAGCGCATTTTGAGCGTGATTAACTCAATATTCGGTAGTAGGTGAATTTCGATCTCCTGATACCCGGGTCCCGGGTGTATGGTCGATAGGAACTCCTTCGATCTCGATTAATAGACGATGCCTGAAGATTGGCGTGTATGATTCCGGCGGCGGGTTAAGTTCGGAATTCAAAACTCCGGCAGCTGTGATAGCGACTATGACTTGTCTTTTTGTTATTTTAGAAGAACAAAGCTTTTTTTAATTAATTGATAAAGGAGACCTGCTGAAGGGAAAGTTGATAAAAACTTAATTGAAAATCAGTGTTTTTCTATATTCGGCTGTTTCTACTTCCATGCATTAAGCAAAGGGAATAATCATCTCGACCTTTTTTCATATATTTCCCTTCAAGTAAGGGAGTTAAATTTTTTTTAAAATGAAATATGTTTTTTCATACTCTAAATGATAGTGCAAGTTTCGTAAGTTGCCCATACAAGTTTATGAGAGGCAGATATGGGCATTATTATTTCTACGAGCAAAAACTATTTTTATTAATGTTAATTTTCACATTGCAATAAAGATATTTTATAATTAAGTGATTATTTCTATCTATTTCGTGTAATTTTAGTTTTTAGAACATAAAAAAAAGAGCTCATGTCACTATTTAAGGTACTTTATAACCTTTAAGAATTAACAGTTAGATTTTGCTCAAAATTACTGGATGTAAATTTATATGTAAAAATTTCTGATTGAAATATTTGGACGGTATATGGGAATTTTCTATGTTTTGCAATAATTTGGATATTAAAAATTACATGACAACCGGTTTTTGGTGGAGAATAAATTGTTTAATATGAAAAAAAGTCACGCGGTTTTATTTGCGAAAACATCTCTAAAATTTAAATATACTTCCAGACCGCAAAAAAATTATTGTTTTGCAAAAAAAAATACGTCAAAGACACACTTAACCTATGTAAGACAAATAAAAAGAAAGTTTCTTTCAAGAATTAAATAACGCAAAAAAATCGGACTAAAACCGATAAGCTGTTCATTAAAATCGATATAGAGCAAACTCGCGCTCGCGATACACGAGAAATTCAAATATAAACTCCTGCTTTCGCCGCTAGGCGGTATATTTCGCGCATTCAAGAACGATTCGTCCTCTTTATTTTTGTTCAATAAAAAACTCCGACTTATCCACCGCTCAGAGCCCAAAAATACATTAAAGAAAAACAAGTCGCGCACAAGGCAAAACTTTCGCGAGGGAAAAAAATAAGGCGAAAGGGTGAAATCGTGCTTTCTTTCGATGCAACTGCAATTCTCGCGTGCGGCAAGAACCGTCAGTGGTTCGTATATAAGCCGGCTCGCTCGCCACAGACGATAGGGCGGTCCGACTCTACTCAGCGGCAACTTCGCCAGGGCTGCATCGATCGATCTCCAATCTGTCGCTTGCATCGTTAGAAAGACGAGAACGGAGTGTTATTCCCCTAAGACACCAGCATATATATGTATATATTGTACCGGCAGCCACCCTAATCTTGAGAGTTTAGCTGTGAAGGTCAAACCAGATGCCAGGGATGCGACGACTCGCAAGATTCGGATGTTTGGGTTATTGCATGCGGTTAGAAATAAAAAAAAGCGCTGCAAAGGATACTGATGCCCGTTAGGTTTGCAACCTCGCGCTCGCTTAGTACACGATGCCGAAAGAATAGGGCCTTTCGACCGATTGTTAGCGGCAAGTTCGGAACTCAAAACTCCGGTGGCTGTAGTAGCGACTATGATCGGCCTTTTGCTATTTCGTATAAACAAATTCTATTCTCGGAATTTCCTTAGCCATAAGTATATAATAAATTTGCGTTAGAGTTGCGATAGATACTGTTTTAAATTACTTATTACGTCGTAATAGATTAAGAACGTCTTATCGCGCTTATTTTATTTCTTAGGAAATTTTTTATACTTCAATTAATGAATCGTGAATTTAATTTCAGACTAGCAATAAAAATTACTATGATAATGATATACAAATTGCATTAGAGCGATGTTTCGTATATACAGATGCAGGAAGTCCGAGGTGGCTTGACTCGATATATAGCAAAGAAAGCCTCTTACTGCCATGTCATATCTGCATAGATGAGTGTTGACTGTTAGACAGTAAAAGAGAATTACGGCGGATAGTAAAGAAGGCTGATGCAGTATACGACGTGACATTGGCATGGCTATATACCACGGAAGATTAGCATCGCAATGCAATAAAAAAAAATTAGCATAAACAATTCGTCTACATCGAATACTTGCAGTCGATATTACAAATATTTCCGTGGTACAATATTTTTTTAGCGCATTGATACATGGCGGAGTCTCATTTAGTATTACGATTTTACGTAATCTATAATTATATTCTATTATGTAACCATTGTTTTGAAGTGAAAATAATTACGGAAAAAAAACACAAAATAAGCTTATGCTATATTACGTTAACATTATGTAAGCAATTGTTCACCCAAAACTATAACAACACTAGCTACATAATAAAAAATTTATATTTAATATTAGCATCAAGCGCTCGTTGTGTGCGCAAACTCTAAAGATAACTCGAACAAAAAGTACAATCAGCTCTTAACAATATCTTTAAAACAACATTCCTCAACTCTCGAACATCGCATTGAACTTTTCCAATAGCACAGCAGTACACACATATCAATCCCTAATAAAAGCGTTGCAACATCTTCTTCCAAAAAAAAAAAAGAAACAGAAACAAAAAAGAAAGAGTCGCAACTTTCATTCCTTTTAATTTCCTCGGCATTAAAGAAGCGGGCAATCGAACGCGTTAGTGTACAGACCAACGTCGTAAAGAGCGCGAGAGAACCCGTAAAGTCAGAGGAGAGCACTGTGCGCGTTAATCAAGCAGAGCTCGTCGCACAAATGAGCAATTTTTTTTCCTGCTTTTTCCACCAGCTCGCATGTGAGCTTTTCGTCGCGCGCCAATGAAATATATCACGCGCGCTCGTGTACATGCTGGCGCGCTTTGATCTCGAGCGCGGCATCGGTGTTGAGCGTGTTTATACGGACAGGTGTCGTATGCGCGTCTGGGTATGCAGTATAGCCGCGAATTTCCGCACGGTATGGCGTGTGCCGTTCATGGGAACCAGGAAGCCACTGTAATGTGCGTGCACCGTCCGCCGCCGCGTCGTGACCGCACTACCGCCGTATACATCTCTACATAACACAGATGTATGCGTATAGTCGAATTGAAGAACCACAATTTCTTGACTCTATGTGCTTTTGTTCTCTCCTGCTTTTTGTCTTTTTGTTATATGTTGAGTTTGTAGATGGGTGATTTGCAAAAAAATGTTATTATTGATTTCCGCGTCATGTAGAGGCGCTTGCCAACGTTTCTTGAACTTCTAAACCATTGCATTCTAATTCCAATTAATAGCTAACCAAATGTCCGCGGAGATTGACATATAGTTTCATATATTCTTCAAATTCGTATAGTTTAAAAAAATTAATTCATTTGTTTATCTACGGTTTTTTGTCAAAACGTGAAATAATGCCATGGTACTGACATTTTAGCTACATTTGTTGTAGAGCTTTGAAAAATTAAGTGGTAATAATACCTTTCCAACCAAATTTCGTTTGTGTTAAAAGTGTAAATTAAGTATTTGCAATCGTTTAGAAGTCAAAAAAACGTTCGCAAACCTAACTGTTGATTCATGCGATATTTATATAGTGTTTTCGCTAAATTACGCTGTATGCGAGGAAGAAAAAGCTTTACTCGAAATAGCTTTTGTATATACCAAAAGGAATAACTGAAAGAGCCCTCGTTAATAAAAAATGTTAGGTACCCAAAGAAATTCAAATGCGCGCCTACTTTATTCGCGCGTTTTAATAAAGAATTTATAAATTCGCGAGGGCAGCAGATGCACACGAGCGTGTATAACGGGAGTGCAAAAATTCTTTATGCGAGCGCACTTTTTTTTTTTCCACTCATACCCGCTCATAATATGTACAAGACAAACTCGATATATAAAATGCAAAGTACGTGCAAAAAAGAAACAAGGTGCGTATTATGAATCTACCCTGCAGCGCAGGAAGGAAATAACGAACAAAAAAAAATGGAAAGTCACGCATTTGCAAATTATTGAAATTAGACTGCTTGATGCGTATATAAAGTCATAGTATGGGAGGGGAGAATGAGTATAAAAAAGGTGCGCAGGCCGTCGACGTTACACGCGCAACGACACCTTCGCTGCAGCTGCACCAGAGAGAGAGAGAGAGAGAGAGAGAGAGAGAGATGTGCATCGGCCGCATAATACACATCTGTCGCGCGCAAATGCACACTGCACACACGATGAGCGTTGAATATTCACATCAGTCGAGCTGACCTCCTTACTAGCGACACACCAAGAGAGTCGAGGAAACTTGATGGACTTGGCGCCGAATGCCTGTGCCTATGTAGCGCAGGAAAATCTATTTACGCGAGATAATATAGCTCTTGGGGAGGTTCAAGCGGATCTCTCCTCAAGTGTATCGAGTTTCGACCGGCGAGGCTCTGTCGGCGGCGCTTCGCTTATTAATCATCGCTCTCTTACTAGCGCGGCTCGGCCAAGTGCACCAATCAAACAATTACAAGTCCACCGCCTTCCGCGAACTGCGCCAGTATGTGTCGTATTTCCTTCTTGCCAAAGGGCCGTGTAATTCGTAGTCGACTCGTTTGGATGGACGCTAACTTTTTCGCACTTTACGCCCTGGGAATTTAGCCTTTTATATATATTTGGTTTATATAATCGTTGGGATGTTGTTAACGTTAAATTTCAAGATTACGGTAGACGCTATAGAAACTTGACTACATCAAACTTATTATTATAGTTGCTCTATTATTTTTTTCCATTATCTCGCACTTTCCTCGTTAAGAAAGCAAAAAGAAAAATGAAAAAAGATCTTCGGAGAAATCGTAATTATACAGTTTTCCCTTTTATACTTTAGAAATTGGTATAGCCCCGCGTGATTTTCGAGAGCATACAAAAGTTACCGTGTTCTTATATATACGTGACATTATTTAAAAAAAAAAGAAACTTTCACCCGCGGGACATTAAATTACCCCACGCGAAGATTTATCGCGCTCGGCCTTACAAATAACGTTCTTTTTCTTTCTAATTCCCTATTCGAGAGAGAGAGAGAGAGAGAGAGAGAGAGAGAGAGAGAGAGAGAGAGAGAAGGTTAATTCGCGTTCGCTGGGCGACTCTGCGAATTACGTTTCTCTTTTACGGTATGCACCGCGCCGTTGCGATGGTGGTGCACAGGCTGATGTACTCGTGCATTCCGTGCAAAACAATTCCTCGTAATTAGAGCAGACCCAAAAACTTTGTACTTAATTACTCGCTGAGCGTCGGCTTCGCTGACTCTCCAACCAAGTTCTTGTAACGTCGAGCGAAAGAGAAGCCCCTGCACCTTGAACTCTTATTACTCCATATTAAGTAAATACGGCTTAGCAGTCGATGTTCCTGATCAATGGATGTACCAACAAATGTCGTGAGTAATTTTTTGGTGATTTCTCAAAGTGTAGGGCGATATCGCGTATAGCGATTTTCCTTCATTTTGCACTGCGACCGGTGTCGCAAGATTAAGTGCGCACCTTCAGCTTTAAGAGCATAACGGTATATTGGGGATATATACGAACTTGTTGCCTATACGGCCAACCAGATTAGACGCGAGCGCATCGTCTTTTTTGTATAATTCTCTTCTCGAGAGAGTCTTATTAATATTAAATTAGCGAAGTTTAATTTAAATGTAGCCCACATGATGTATATGCACGTAATTTTAATGCAATAATTATAGATCATTATGTGTTTTTGTGGACAGGAATTTATACTTTAAACAAGCTGTGTATACGCGTATAGTCGTGATTCACGTGTTCCGCCATAAAATCCATAAATGAGCCCAGAACGGACACGGGAATTAAAGGGCGTGAAATGAAGTTCGACTTCGAACAAACGAATTACCGCCTAATCGAGAGCAAAAAAGAGGTGATGGCTTATCATCATCTAGCCAAAGAACAGAGTATAGCCAGCCGACGAAATAATTAACGCGGCGCGCGCTTGTGAAGCATAATGGTCGACGCACATCTAACTAAAGTGCACACACATACTGCACAGCCTCGCCTCCCCAATTAGTTTAGCATTATCGTCGCGTGAGTATATATCCTCTATACCTATACCATCCGCTGTTTTGACGCCCGATGAAAATTCTCTTCTCTGATGTACACCGAAAGAGAAACGAACATCCGGAAATGTATCGCGTGCAGTGTACTCTTCCTGGGAAACGCGCAATTTGTCAGGTGACGGAGCGAGCTTATATATACACCTGCATGTGTGTATGTGTAAAAATGCTCGACCGCGTCAACGCGTGATTCTCGACTATATAAAAAAAATTCTAAAATAACCTATACGGGCGTATAGGAGTGCGAGGGAGAGTGAGGGAAAAAATGTATTAAAAAAAGGGCGAGAGGGAGGAATTATGCTTGGCCGAGCAGACACTGAGCACATCAGGGCGACGAGCTATTTTGCGCTGCTGCAGCAGCCACCATACACGTGCACACGCATTTCCCGCTGCTTTTTGCGCCGCAACGATATCTCTCTCTATATGGACACACACGTGTCGGTCAACCGGTGCGCGTGTAATTTGGGGCTTTTCATCCCTATATTGCATGTCGATTCAGAATTGATTTACGCTTAGTAATTATCCGATAATGTTGTACATCGTCTTTTGTGGGATGTATATAGAGGTATTTATTGTTGTTGCCGCGAAGGCTAAATTGAAAATCTTTTATGTGTGACGGGGTTAAAATCGAGTATTGTGTACAACATGTGCAATATATAGTTTTGTTTCGAATGTAATTAAATGCTATGATGAATAATAATGTAATAATAGGGAGTATTTTCATGGTGAAAATGGTGTAAAATTACTGTTAATTATACTTTACAATAATGATTTTCTGAATACACAAGGATGGACAGCGAATATTATCGTATACTCTGAAATCACAAAGATCAATCCATCATCAAAGAAACGCAGAGGGAACAGAATATTTCTTAACCAAGCGCGCGCACAAATCGCAAAATTCAAAGCGTAGACTGCACGGCAAATGGAAGCTTCGAGATCCTTTCGACTCCGATACACAGTCCCTTCTCTCACACACACCCGGAATAACCCTTTGGTTGCTGGTTCGTATACCACCACCTCCTCCTCCGCCTATGGCTTATATATTCTCGAGACTCAACCTCGGCCCAGCTTCAGTGCACCGCATATATATATATCGACCGTTGCATATACTTCGCGCTCTCTCTCTCTCTTCCCCTCTTTCCCTCGTTACATTATACGCTGTGTGACGAGCGAGCGAGTGAGACGAGGAAAACTGCAGAAGCAAGCGAATAATGAAGATGGCGAAAAAGAAGCGTCGTTGTGTACATACGATTGCTGCGTGCTGTGCGCGAGGGGGGGGGGGGCACTTGTATATAATATTTTGCGCGGCTCAGTGGCCTTTGACACCCTCGACACGCTTTCTTCTCTCGCTCTGCTGTGCGCAGCTCTCTCATCTTTTTTTCCTTCTTTTTTTTTTTTTTTAATAATTCGAATGGTCGAGATTAAGAGGAGAGCGAGAGAAAGAGAGAGACGACCCTAAGAACGCGGCATAAAGAGATAGGGCGGGTCGCGACTGCCGCACAAAAGATGATACCTATATATTCTCTCTTTTCTCTCTGTTACTCGCGCTCGCACATGCTTCTGCATAGTGCACGAGAGCGAGTTCGCATCGATTTTTAGAGTGCTTCTTTCGACCGGGACTAATTCGTTTCAGCTTTTTAATATCGATTGTACTTAGCGCGTCATTTTTATCGTACATATAACCCAACTATACCTTCGCTAGAGACTTTTCGAATCTCGAGAAGAGGAGTATACGCGTACGCGCACGACTCTGCCAAAGAAGAAACAATGAGACGATCGAAAAACAAGATCGGTCCATACTCTCTCTCTTTCTCTCTCTCTAACAAACACGTGGTGTAGCTCTCACTCTCGAATCCCTCGCATAATAGCAAACGCTACGTATCGCATTGTGGGCGTGTTGCGTTCGCAGCCTCTCGCTCGCACCTACACGTCTCTCCTGCAGCGATCCAAATAAGCGCAGACACGTCGCTTCTATTATCGCTTATCGCTCGACTATATATCCACACGTATATATACCCATTGTCCGCGCGCGCGTGTTGCACTTTTGTCGCTCTCCTTCTTTTTGTACTGCGCTCGCGCGAGTGACTATCTTCGCGTAAGTAAAGGACAAGAACGCCGGTACAATGGGACACGCGAACTTCTATATATATACATATATATAGGTGTGTATAATAGAAAGCGCGACTTGTGTGTATGGGCGAGGCTTCGCGTTATCTCGGTCTGATTTAATTTCTCGTATTTTATCCGCGGCGACACGAGCATTAGGCGACTTTTGTTTTCCTTTTTACCGGCTGATTGAACGTCGCGCGATGGGATGGGAGGTAAAAAATGAAAATGTTCTTGTTAGAGGGGGATCGGTGATGGTGTGTTTATGTTGGAAGAGGTATTATATCGGCGTGGATATATAGGAGAATTTCTGCAGACTGGTGGAAAGTAAGTTTCTTTGCGAGAATGAATTTCTTAGATGTATGGAGTTTCAAGCTCGAACGTTCGCTCGATTGCATTCAATTGATTCTACACTTTTACCGTTGAGCGTTGCTTTTTAATAAAGTCGTTCAATCATTTAAGTCATTTTACAATTGAAATTTTAATTTATTCAATTTTATATAAATTTTAATTAGCTGATTCGCTTACGATTCAACTCAAGTCGTTTGCGGGCATTTTATCTTCAAAGTGTAGAAACGAAAGAAGACAAAATATAATGTTTGCAAAAGCGTTGTATATGTGCAAGGGAAACTTGACTTTTGGAAGTAATTAAAATTTTTTGGATGGCTAATTCTCAAAAATACACAAAATCTCCTGCTTTGATAATTGTACTTTTGAGGGAGCAACTCGGCTGAGCTATTTTCTTTTTCGAGCTTGTCTTTTACTCATTTAAAAGCGAATTGCAAAGACACTTGCAGTTGGCATGCGCGACTTTTTGAAATATATAGTAAATCAGCAATTAAGAAATCTACTTGAATTGACATCAGTGATTATACTTCCTTTCTACCACATTATGTAATTTCAAGCTCATCTCTTAAAATAACTTAGAATGCCTCGAATTTAAAAAGACCTTTTTGTCTAGAAAGGTCTTTTAACCGTTACATCCGTCAGTCCTTTCGATTTCGTTCTCACTAATGCATTTTAAAATAACATTTACCGTATATACTATAAGACTATTCAAACATCTTTCCAAACAACGCAATCCCCACTAAAATACAGCTCGTGGCAATAACAGCTCTGAGTGTTATACTCGCACAGCAACGTTTAATCTCTAATTCACCCCATCCGCCTCGTTCCAGGAGTCCATCCACCCAGAATTATTCAACAAACGTAATAATCGGGCTCATTTAAATATATGTAATAGAAAGCTAATCTAAGAGAAGCCCCTCTCGAAGCACTTGCACCGACCGCAGCAATTCTATTTACACGTGCACTGCCCATGCGTTCGCTTTAGAAGCTCATTAGCAAGTTTAGTGTTTCGCAAGAGAGCGAACATCAGGAGAGAGAGAGAGAGAGAGAGAAGTTGGCTTTTGCGGCATAGGCCCTAATTCTCGAGACCGACCACAGAGTAACAGAGCAGCAGGAGCTTTGGGCTCGGTGGACCGCGGATAATTGCCGCTGCAGGTCTCGTAGACTTAATCCCCGAGTGATGATCGATCGGCGTCCTTTAACCAAACGAGAGAGAACCGCTATCGCTCTATACCATTCGAGAGGTCTACGTGTATCCCAAGATTATATATATACGCCCTGCGGAACCGATCCGCGGCTACTGCTTACAACTGCTGTGTGAATAGTCACACAAATGCGTTGACCCGGTTTCTCCTTGTATACCAATGTATATGTTGCTTACAGGTTACTCTCTTTCGTTTACTTTCCTATTCACTGAATTTGATTAATTTTCGTGAATATATGGCTGCTGGAGAACGTTGAATTGATGCGCCGCGTTCGATGCTTTATATTAAGTGGTATTGTAGCTTCGAAACTGTATATTGTAAGCGTGATCGAAGGGAATTTCCATTTTACTGCATTATTGCATCTCATTTATTACGATACAGGGTTATAAAGTGGTTTTGCCTAATCGCTGATAAATCACACATCGGTGTTGAGAAAGTAATGAATTAATTATACGAAGTTCTTTGATTATGCTATAGAAATGTATATTTTTTACTCGTATAGAAATCTCGATTTTCCAAGTTAAATCTGAAGCGTGTATTTTATTAATTTATACATACCAATACACAACTTCTGTCTCGTGTCATCGTATAATAATAAAGTAGTCGCTACAACAATATCCATGAACCATTACTGCTATAAGATTGTAATCATACATCTTCCACACGAGATCCCAAGATCTCACGTACATAATAACTCAGCATATCGGAAGTACACAAGAAAAAGCTCGTCGTATCATTTATCAATAGTTCGAAGCTCATTACCCCGTACGCGCGCTCACGTCTCTTCTATCATCAGCAAGAACTTATTTATAACATGAATTACTCACTGAATCGTATGTTCTCTTATAACGAAACAAAAAAAAAAAAAAAAATAATTTGCGCAATGCGAGTTAATTCAATGAAGCCTTTGTGATTACACAAGTGCACTTATTGCCATTGAAGAATAACATTGGCAAAAAGGAAAAGCGAGCGAGTCGAAGTGTGCAGCGTGTTTAATCTCCTGCACAAGCCATACAGTCGTACCGTTACTACTTTACTACCTCTATAAGCCGGGGGCTCTAATTAACTATTACCCCGTACGCGAACTCCTGCTACTGCAAGCTTTTCCGTAATGAACGAGACGTACACGCTCTACTAATCTAGAAAACGAAAAAAAAAAAGAAGGAAGAAGCGGCTACGGCTACGGCGATGCATCGTCGACCAGAGAGAAAGAGACGCGATATGAATTAATCAAGCGCACTGCACTAGCCTCGAGACTCGTTTAATGCACACTGTTGCTGCTGCTGCTGCAACACACACAGACAGACACGCGAGAGATAGGCGAAAACTCGGAGGTTAGGATTCCTGTCTTATCTATAATTTATTGGGCTCTCAGCACTTGTTCCTTCAGAGCTCGCGGATGCGTGTATATATACATTTTATATTCTCAATATTATTGAAGGAGAGAGAGAGTAAATCACACGTGAATAATGTAGGCGCTTTTTTATGTATGCGTACCAGGGGATTCTAATTAATCCGCGCACGCGCGCGAACTCAACCTAATTATCTTGTACCTAAAGTTTTCGTTTTTCGAAATACTTCTAGTACTTAAGAGAAAATCCATGATTTATATTGTCGACTTTCGTAATCTGCGCGCAACGCTTCCTCTCGCCGCATTAGAAAGTTCTTCGACGTGACTTGGGAAAGGTAAAGTATATATATATCCTCGAGTATATCAATATATAGTCATTTTTATTTGGACTCTAGATTTACAGCGTAACTTAAGATCATCTATAAACTTTAATCTTGACTTACAATGTAATAAAACACACATTCTTTCTTTTCAACATGTTTTCGGTTAATAATTAATGCGAACTGTACGAATAATATTTTTATAAGATTTTAATCTTTATTATAGTATATCATGAAAGCAAGTTAAAGAAACTTTACGAGAATGATACAGAAAAATCACAATAAAATTTGTATTTTTTGTATTTGTTACATTTTCAACTTTCACTGTAAAATTCTATCTGTTGTATACGAGTCTCATAGGCATAAACACACAGCGCGTCATCGCATATGTGCGTCACGCTCGGTGAATTACGCGCATGCGTAAATACGAGATAATACCCGGTGATTATCCCGACGATCGTTATTATGTCTCATTAAAGTTTATCGTATTATTTATCGAGTTTGTTACCAACACCGAGGTCGATGACTCGATTGTAGAAAATTCTTATCGGTGTCTATCAATTATTACCCGATTTGAATCAAGTTTTTGATTCAATAGGGTTTACATTTCACCATACCGTTTTATTTAATGAACAAAATGTGAAAACACGTTTTGCCAATAAGAATCGTAATATCAATTTCAATTGCTATGATAATGAAATTTGAAATTAATCAGTAGCTATGGGATCTGATTGAATAATATGATCAATGTAAAATTTTCGTTACATGACTTTCATTGATATAAAACACTTTCGGAAAACATTTACCTCGATTAAAATAATGGTACTGTATTATCGCAAATTCAAAGCGTCACCACAAATTAACATTTTACCCACGACGTTTATCCCATCGTAACTCAATATCAAAACAATCCTCTTTCAATATCACTCAATTCACCAAATTTCCTAGTTGTTTTTCCCCGCGAGAATTGCGGGATACCCGTAAACCTGCTCAAAATAATATACAAGGCCAATCAATCCAAGTGTTAAGACAAAAAGACAGAGAAAGAGAGAGAGTATAAGAAACATTAAGTCGGATCGGCGTCATTGTGACTGATCCGTTCGCGATCGAAAACGATGCCGAGCAATTACGAAGCAGTCGTATATCCATTAGTTTTGCGCCCAATACTCTTCTCCAGTGAAGAGAGGGTAGAGCGAGCGATCAGTCACTCGCTTTTTAATCAGTCGCAGAGTCGAAATTCCGAAGGCGATCGCCAGCTGCTGCCAAGCGCAAATCTCGCCTCGATTAAACTGTCGGCGCGAGAGGCGCAGTTTTGTTGCGGTCAACAGCAGCAGCAGCGAAAACCTTGCGTACATCCACTTTTTTAGCTCGTCGTTTTGTGACAGGCTTCTGCATCTCTCTCTCTCTCTCTCTCTCTCTGTACCTGTTGAAAAACGGGAAGGGTCGATGAAAGCGAAATCGGACGCGATCGCGAGCTCGGGAGAACGTCGCGCAGATACACACACACACACACACGCATCCGAGGAAAATTAAGAGAATTGAGCTGTCAAAGCTTTTTGCTTCGCTGCCACATGGACGAGAGTTAATTTAGCGGGGCAATATCTTTTCACCGGACTTCAAAAGGAGAAAGACTGGACTGAAAGGACCAGATAGATTTATACCAAATTAAATATAACACTCACGAATAGTTCGAAGCAATTGTAAAGTATTGGAATGTAGGATATGTACAACAGCGAGTGATCAATTTGAATATTACATATATTATCTGTCGTACGGTCGGACTATGATTCAAACTATGTATCTGGCATTACGCACGTGTACATTTACATACATTAGTTTCTAATCACTTTATCCCTACACCAATTAAATGATTCGTTAATATTGTATATTCGATTCGACAAGTATGAACTGTAGGTATCGATAACGGGTTTAATGGTTTTTATCGGTGTGCTCATTAAGTGAATTGTCTAAAACGCTCCTCTAGATGTAGATTACACATTTTAATTAATACATTCACGTAGCTTTCTAGCATCAATTAATTTTCTAATACAAAGGCAGCTCGCTACGAAGATCCTAATTAAAGTAATTTCTATTATAGGACTACTTCTTAGAAACAATCTGATTCACATATTTATGAGGAGCTCGCATTAAAAATTGTTAAGTCTATCATACAATTAATTCATCGTGGTTCCTTCGAGCGGGACTGTTTATATATATATCTCGACCAACCAGAGTATACGCAATCTTGTCAGTGCTATACTAGACGAAAAAAAAACATTTGTACCGCACATACACACATTGTCCATAAAACCGAAGCACCACTTCAGCTGTATCATTACAAATAACTCCATTATTCCCAACGATCCGCGCTTGAAATTCGTGCGCTCAGCCGCATTCGGAGAGCACAAACGGCTCCGCGGTGCCCAAGAATTTTAATGAAAAGTTCCCCGTCGCCTCTCCCATCGTACCTCCCATCTCACGAAAAATTAAAATGTTCCCCACGTCTACATATGCTGCGTGTGTATACATCTAATGTACAACGCGCGCATGAGTGTGTTAATAGAGCCGCATGAGTGGTTGCACTTGGTTAGCGCTGCGTTGCGGCGGTGGGCCGACGACCTCGGGAACACTAGCCGCCGCATCCGCGCGAGTTCCAGATACACACGATGATTGGCTTATTCCAATGGTGTATGTATAATTCAACTAACCAGTGCGATAATTTGTTTGCTTGCAGGGCTTCCAGCGGCCGAGGTGGAACCGACTCGCCCTTAAGCTCGGACTTGGCGCTCGACAAGCCTCGTCCCGCACCATCGCCCAGGTAAGATTATTATTTTATATCCTATATCTCTCTCTCTTTTTTTGGTTACAGCGATAATTGATTGTGTGTATATACTATCGAGCTACGAACGACATTCGGATCTTGTGTGCGTTTTTGGGGGAATTGTATATTATGGAAGACACGGATTCATCGTTTATAGATATGCGAATGGATTGTGGCTAGGATCTTTCGTAAGTCTCGGGAGGCTGGTTGTGATGAATGCTATTCGGGATTTTATTGTTGAGAATCTGATGAATGGCTCGAGCCACTTGGCGGTCATTAATTCTTAAAATTTATCGTTTTGTATGTCTCGTGGGATAGTAGGTGATGAACAAGTTCGTCTGTGCCACCGTTTCGAGGTTCATTTCTTTTTACACGTTATTAATTGAATTTCATACGTCTTTCTATATCTCATAAAGTAGTTTATATTTTAATGCACAGTTTTTTTTTATACCAAATATAGCTTGATGCATTATGTTATACAATGGAGCCACACAATGGGTATAGCTTAAAATATTTATCGTGTATGCGATATAATAATGCTTTATATTTTAAACACTTTATTGCATATCGAATAGCTGGAATAAAAACCTTTTAGCGTATAAAATCAATAATATTAAAGAGATAATAAAAAATTTTGATCGTTCTATAACTAATGCTTAATTAAAGTACACATGCACGTTATTATAGTCTGATGTTCAAGTGCTTGTCTTTTTATTTCTAGAATAAAAATAATTTAACGTTTTTCTTATACTTATATTCGTGCGTTTTACATCTCAGTTTACGACTCAATAAAAGCCACGATGTGATTCAAAAAGAAAATCAATATCTGCCCTTTGGTAGAGCAGTCGAGCGTACACAGAGGCGCGCGCGCGCGCAAAATATCGTCAGTAGCGTATAAAGATCGAGGTAGGGTAGCGCGAGATTTTCATCCCTCACTTGCCGACTGTTGCAGGCAAATTCATCCCTTGTACGGGGAGAAGACCGGGCTACTGGGATACTGCGACAACAACACAGTCGGCAACGTAGAGAATTTCCCACCCGCGCCGAATATCGTCGTCGAGGGTGGCCGAATCGAGTTCGTGCGCCCTTCCCAAGATGGCACGACTATACCCCGGAAGAACAACACGATCTCGCGTGGCTCCCAGACCTTCGTCGAGCAGATGGAAAAGTCGGATCCTCTCAAGGTAAGACAGTATTCTAACATTATATTTGTGCTGGAGTCTTTTTTTTTTATACAAATTCTTTTCTAATCGCGTTTGTACGAAGTCCATTCTCAGCACTTGTTTTCGATTAGGTATAACATTTAAGAATTAAGAAGTGTGGAATTTTAATTAGCCTTTTCACTTATACGTTACCAATGAATATTATCAAAACGATTACTTAAAGCTTACACATATATACTTTAGTTTCATATACATCTTTTTGTATCATTGCGTAAGTGTCCATAAATAGCTCGACGAACAGTCGCGAACACTTTGAAAAGCCACGTATTTAATGATGATTGAATTTAATTTCAAGACTAAAAAGGGATTTAATTAATTAATGAAACATTAACGTTCGAACCTACCTTTTACATATAGAAATAAAAGCCGAGAACGTTCTCCCCCCCTCCCTCCAAGATATGATAAATTCACTGCCATAAATGGAACACACCACTATACAAACGCTATTCAAAATAAAAACATACAGACATTCGAACGATTCAGAAGATACCGAATATATATATACCAGATATGACGCAAAAATATATAGCGCTCCCCACATTCCAGCAGTTATCAAAACAAGTTTTTGCACTTTCGCCGCGCCGCAACAGGACGTCAACAATTTTTGTTCGATATCGCTCAACCCGCATATCCGTTTCTCTCTTTCTCTTCAACACCCTGCGCGAATACCAAGAGGAAAAAGAGCCGCGCGCGAATATGCATAACGCACAAAACTCGCTCCTCCTCGGTTGAGCATCTGCCCAGCTGCTGCGTCATTTGCAATATTCAATCCGCGGGGACAAGCCGCTAATTAATCCTTCTCCCAGCGATGAATAATTGAATTGGAAGAGGTTCAGGGCATAGGCCAGGGTCCCGCGAGAATATGGAGCCGCGAATTTTAACCTTCGCGCGGAATAATTTATAATAGGAACACGTCGAAGCTCTCTCTCTCTCTCTCTCTGTGTTGTCGTACTTAATTTCTCGCAACCCTTTTGGCGGAAGCCAAGCTTATACAGCGTCGGCCTTTGCCCTTTATATATACACGCCCCGATGTTGCATTCATTACGGGTAATTGATTTTAGCGGAACGCGCGCGGGGGCTTGACTTCGCCAAGATTTCCATATATACAGGACGTGCGATTCGTTGATCGTTTGCCAACCATTCCCCCCTGTGCGGTTGTTGCCGTAGTCGCGCCAACCATATATAGCGTAACTCGACGATTGTTTCAGTGAAATAAATTAACGAGACTCGTGTACGCGCTAGGATTTCGGGGGGAATTCGACGGTGCGTACACGAAGACAGCTGTCAATTAACTTCTTATGTTTCTTCGTATATATTTAATATTAATACCTACAATTTTTTTCTTTTTTCTTTTTCGTGGCTCTTGACTTTCCTTTAAGTTGAAAGATCGGTTTCTCTTTCAGATGTTGGCTATTAGTATATTAAATTTACCTCTCTCTCTCTCTCTCTCTCTCTCTCTCTCTCTCTGCTTAACCTGCTCTGCTAGGGGAGCAGCCCTACCCTCGCTGGAGTAATTCTTTATGATTAAAAGAGCTATTAGCAGAGGAATTGATTAGTTAATAAAAGTGATGACAATAGTTAAAGCTATACTTATACTCTTAATTTAACTTGTTAACATTATCAAATTCAATTATAACAATTATATAACACTTTAATTTTCTGTATGAAGCTTTCGATACAACCAAAATCTATTTGTACAAATTGTATCTTACACTTCGGCTACAATCTCGCGCAAGACTGCAAAGCCACCATCCATTGTCCTAATTCGATCAACCCTATGCAGGAACATATTACCAACGTATACGCAGATCGATTCGCAACCTGCGCACGGCCAAAAAATCCAGCGGCGGTACCTGCGGACTCGAACGCGTAAAGCGACCTGTATCAACCGCGGATATATACATGCAAACGGCACGCGGCGCATGCACACTACGCAAGACCGAGCGCAAATTATATGATAATTGTCTGGTTCAGTTGGTCAGCCGATGCGCGATCCCGACGACGAGCCGATCGCCATATCTGCACATTCCAATTAATTTTCGGCCGCGTCCGATAACCCAGACAGGCTCAGAACCCTATATAATACCGCCGTATGTGCGTAGCAGCGTATACAGTTCTTGAGATGCCTTGGCTAATTGGTCCGCTGATCTTTCCCGAGCACTTATATATTATAGCATCCGCGTACGGGAATTTAGCATCCGCAATTTTATAGCGTCTTGCCTTCGCTTACCGGCATTATCCGCTGCATATTCGTACATATTTATTTCGTACTCGTATTATATATACACATATCCGCAAAGGAATATTGACGCACTTTTATTGAGTTTTCAGATTTTATCTTTTAATGCAATCCGCTAATTAAAATATTTTACGAAAATACGTATACGTTTTATCGATGAATTCGAAAGCGAGTACCTATTATTTGCAAAAATTCAATTAGTCTAAATAAATATTTTATTCACGTATTTGAAATTAAAACTCCTAAACTTATATGTAAATATATACGAATGCAAATAAATAATATTCACTTATACAGCGAGAAGCCAAAGCTCAAAAAGCGCGATAATAAATCCTCCTTCTCAAAAATTATATCTCGCTATATAAGCCGATTGCACATTCCGCACCGTCCGATCCATCATTCCGCGCGCGCATTATAATAGGCAGAAAAAAAGCTCCCAAGAAAAATTGCAAAAACTGCAGCCACGCACACGTACAGACACACGTAGAAAAGCACTGCAAAGCTCACAATAGAGCTGTTATTCCGAGAAGAGAGAGAGAGAGGGAGAGAGGCTCAAGCGCGTATATTTCATTGAGTCACGAAGCGCTGCTTTATCCGCCGAGGGAATCATCAATCGAGCGGCTTTTCGCGCACTTTATCCCGCCTGCAGCCGCAAAACCAGCCGCGCAATACTCCTTCTCTCCCCCCTCTTCCTGCGTTATCGCGTTCTTACCTATCTATATATATATATATACGTATATAAAACTCGGTATCCCTGCAGCTGTAGACTTGCAGTTATAGCGGCTCGACGGGGGCGCAGAAAAAGAAAGAGAGAGAGAGAGAGAGTGGGGGAGGGGGGTAAAAACGGGTATAGCACAGGGTAGAAAGAGCTAAGTACCCGGGGTGAACTCCAGGACCAAGAGAGGGAGAGAGACCGTGTCACGTGACAAATTTCTCCTCAGCAGACTGGATATAAGAGCTGCTGGGTCGTGCGAGAGAGCAAGAACAAACTTATGGGACTGAGTCGGGTAGCTCCCCAAAGTGCAGGAACCATGCGAGGAACAAAAGGAGCTGCTGCTACTATAGGGACACGATATTATATAGTGAACCTCGCGGCAAGTGAACCTGCGGCTTTTTCTTGCCAGTCGAATTGCGGATGAAACTGATAAGAAGTATATCTGTGTATATAGGGATGGGAAATTGGATAGTTTTATTCGCGATCGTGATCTAGTTTGTTTTTGGAAATGCGCTTTATAGCACAGCGAGGGTATATAATATCTTTTATACAAGCGTTTACGTCTTAAGGCTTATAGATCGTCGTACGGTGCTAACCTGAACTGCAGATACAACTATATATAGCGTCCATTTCACACTAATGTATATATATTACATGGCATGCACTGGTTTATAATAAACGCTAAACTTGTCGAGGAGGAGTGAAAAGGTATCGAAATCAGAGATTAACGTTTATCGCATCTTTGCCAAATAGCCATGTCGCCTTTCAATCGGGCTTTTTACAAAAGTCGGATACACATTGCGTAACTTGGGGTGTAAGCGAGCGAGTATCGCGTTTTTTCTTTTTCGCACAATAACCCCCAGCATCAGCAGCAGCACGCGGACACTGCAGTATACGGCAGTACGAAATTGTTCCTAACCTCTCGTCCGCGCGCGCAAACTCGAAATAGATTCTCACTCGGTATAGCGTCGGCGTCGCGCGAGTTTGCGAGGTCGTAATGAAGAAAAGCGATTAAAAGCGTAATCAAGAGGAGGCTGCTTTAACGGTGGTTGTGCCGCGCGGAGTGCAGAATCGCAAATGCGGGGAAGCTGCTGCGGCAGCAGGCGTGTGTGCAATAGACGTACAGAGAGAGAGAGAGAGAGAGTAGTAGTAGTAGTAGAGAAAGGAGATCGATCGGTGGCCGCGCGGTGCGCGAGTCGGGAACAAAACGAAGCGCGCGCGCGGATTCAAGGGGATTAGCATTTAGATGCACGCGTCGACGCCGCCGCGGCTACTGCCAGCCCGTATAGACGTAATTGACTATGAATAGCCAATGGCTGCTGGCTGCGGCTGTCGATTTCTATACGACCGTTCGAAAGTAGGCACAGCAAGAAGTTAGCGTCTGTGTGTGTGGACGTAGTTCTCGCTGAAAGTCCATCTGATTTATGCCGATAATTTTGTTATCGCACTTGGTGCTTATGTGCGCCGGTGTATATATATACGGACTTTGATGACTTTATAAATCGTATATTACAGCGGCGGCCGCTTGCGCGATAGTTAATGTCGCGGAATGATGTACACGGATATATATTTTGCCCGCGTCGTCGCTAGGTGCTGATGATCGAGGCGAAATATGATGTGCTTTAGAATAAAAGCGAGCGCACCTTCCTGATTTCTATTGGATTTACCGCTTGGCGCATTGGCTGCACGCAGCGCGATTTATGCATTCGATTATTCGACTGTACGGTTCTTGGGTAGACTTTCGAATTAAATTCTATATCGATATGGTTTTATCGCTCACAGCGCGGGAACCGACGATCTAGAAGTCGGCTGGAATATATTTATGAAGGTGATTTATTTTTTTTTTTTAGATCTCAATGGGAATTGTTTTTCAGAAATAGGAAAGCTCGCCTAATTCAATGGTTATAAGATTAAATCTTTGGTTAAGTAGCATCGTCAACGATATATTTATTAATTTAATTAAGATATAAATCTTATTCGCGTGTGCGAGCAGCTGCTGCTTTGCAACTGGGTTAATGGATGAAATGCACGAGCCTGGGATTTTCTTTAATGTCTCTATTTATACCATATGTGAGAAAAATATATAGTAATGAAAAACAGAAGCGATTCAGAATCAAGATCGGCATTTCTATATATCAAACTTTAAGTAAGAATTTCTTCCCAAGGCTAATTAAACTGGTCGATAAATTTATGATTATTGAAAAATTGTGTACAAACCTATGTATACCAAATAGAATATCAGAACAAGTCTGTTAAATTGAACAAAGTGAATCTTGAGCCTTTCTAATCAAAGTACACAGCAAAGATGGTATACTTAAAAGGCAATAAAAAATTTTAACCTACTTATCGGTGAGCTCGGATGAAATCTCGTGAGAATGCAATTAAAAAGTAACTTTCCCATCAAATCCCATTGTAATTAAATGTACCCTGTTAATTTGAAAATGTACAATATTTTTCACCCAGCAACAATCCGATGATACCCGCGGTTCTTAAATTACTCTTGATTTACGAGGGCCTCGCCCATACATACCCATCGCAAAACCGTAGACTCGATTTTATCGATCGTCGTCGACCGAGACTCGACAAACGCAATATATATAAAGAAGCCTGATAAACAGTAGGATCATGAAGATCGTTAGGCGAGAGCTTTGATTGCGCCGCTTATAAAATTAAATCTCAAGATGAATAATTCGAAGGGGTAGGGTTCGGCCGGTATAACGAAGGTCTGCGGCGTACAACTACTATATACAGTTGTTTTTCAAGAGTCCCCGGGCTCATCGAATAAAGCCCTTGAGGTATATATACTACGGTCCGATTAATCGGCCCCAAACTCGCGATCGATCCGTACGTAAGCATCTAGGTGAAAGCTATAAGAACGATAGAAAGAGCGAGGCTGTTACATAGCGAGAGGCAAAAGGGGTATCTATATAACAGCCGCAGGATGTTTCTGGTGTTGCGGTATTAAAGGATAGAGAGTGAGAGAGAAAGAGAGAGAGAGAAAGATCGGTGGCCTCTGAGTGTTTCGCTCTCGTCCTAAGACGCTCGACTACTCGATCTCCTCCTCCTCCACCGTTGCTTTGGCTAAATAATAGCTGGGGCTTTAGCAGGTTCCTCCTTCGAGTACTTTATCGAGCCTTTACCCCCTCGAATAATGGCTGAGAGGAAGAGAGAGTAGAGGCTCGTTCGAGTGCTCAGCACAGAGAGATGCTCGCGACGAGCCCCAGACACCGTAATTGATCTACAAACGTGAATGGCACCGATAATTCTTTTGCGCGCTCCTGCTGTACAGCTTCATTTTCATCACTCGTGCAGGACATTGCACTGGACCCGGGTTTGCAGGGGACGTGGCGGCTCTCTTTCTTCGAGCTTGTATAATTAAAAACGTTCTATCATCGTCAGTTGGTTGCAGTTTATCATCGTGAGCGATTTGCGCGGTTCCATGATAAAACGTTTAATTAGGTCGGATGCATCATCTTCTCCGCCCGATCTGGTGCGCTTGACTTTCTTTATTCTCCCGCGCCAAGAGGTGCAATTACGCGTGCCAGGGAATTACGACCTTTTTTAGAACGTTTTTTGCTTATTCGTACCTCTCAACGTTAGTGCACTTACAGATTAGCTATTTTTTAATTTAGTATAGGATTAAGAATCGCTTCTTGCCACTTTGAACACTGTTGATATGGATGTGCAAAGTTCAATTTAAATTATATCATATATAACTAATAATTAAAAAACGTGATCAATAATTTATCAACGAGTCATTCATAAATACAGGGAAGCATTCGATATCTCAGACTTAAATATCTCGTCGATGCGCATGCTCGAACAAAATGCAAGCAAGAATTTCAAGAAGCTCGAGGAAAAAAGAAATGATAACAGATCGCTATTTAACGATCCAATGAGCCTCGTACATAGGGATCATCGACAATAAATTAATAAAAGCTTGCGCGCGTGCCTGTCGTTTGTTTTTTTTTTTTTGGGCGCGCGATCGAGCCAGATAAAGGAGCGAGACTCAAAAAGAAATATAACCAATATCGTGCGTGCTTTGTGGTATGAGTACAGCGCCCGAGAGATCATAAAGTGGGTGATTGATTCTGATTGGCCAATATGGTGGGCGTCGCTTTATTGTACATAAGCGCGTCTCGGCGCCTATTGTAGACTGCAACACACCACCAGTCGCGCGCATATGGACACTTCAAGTATGATACATCGGCCGGGTTCTGACTGCAGCGACTGAGAAAAATTGACAGGACGCAATATCCCATCTGTATCATTCGGAGATTTTTTAAAGGATGTCAACGTCCTTTTCTCTTCTGTCTATCCGCGTCCCTTTTTTTTTCGACTAACAGAAGAGACGTTGGCACGCGCGTGCGCAAAAAGACGCAACACGTGACTTGAAAAAGCTACGCCGTGAAAGGAACTTGTCATATCGCCGATGTCTGATGGACATTCTACGTATCGGGATCGATTTGCGTTGCGGACTTTGCGGTGTATGTGCTTTGGTAGGTAACCGCTTCGATGGTCTGTCTGGAGTGTTCAAATTTTTCGACACTTTGTTTTAAAGTGGAGATATTTGAAATTAAAATAAATTTGGTATAATTATATTTTTTATCTTTTATTCCAGTGTGAGCTTAAAGATTTCATTAAAAAATACTCGCTTGAATAATTTGCATTTGAATAAATTGTCTCTGTGCCCATGCTCTAAAAGGCAATTTTTAAATACATCACGTTACGATCCACCAATCACTCCACAAATTCCAATCACGTTTCTGCTTTGCGAAAATCTCTGTTTTTAATTAAAAAAAAAAAAAAAACACCGAAGCCTCTACGCGTGCGATAATTAAATAAATAAACGAATTACATAAAGCATAATCCAATATTTGTACGAGCGCGCGATTTTATTAAAATATAAAAATAATTTAAAAATTATAGCCGACGCGAATTGTTTATCCAGTTGAGGTCGTATATACTCGAAAAAGCATCAAAAGATTACCCCGGTCGAACAAACATTTTTCCCCAAAATCCCCGGTGCAAAAATTCGAATCACCGAGCTTCACAATCCCGTCCCAACACATATACACACACATTTCCAATAGTAAATCGAAGACATATTCCGGTCCAACCAGTCGGTACATTTCCAATCAATCTGTCACACCGATTTAACAAACAAACCGAACTTTCATCCTCAATTTCGCTGCGATTACTTTAGTAATTTGTATAACGATTGCCCATACACCGTATAACTCCCAATCGGCGCGTGTATATACACGCAAATCGATTCGCACTGGCCACACACACACACAGAAACAAGGAAATTCGGCGCTCAGTCGCCGCCGCGGTGGAAAATTTCAATCCAATTCGTTCCGAAAAGTGTTTCGCAAACTGCTGCGTGCGTAACGCCACACCCGCGGAAACAATCAACCTGCGCGGAGGAAAGGGAATCGGGAACAAAGTTTGCGAGGGAGTCACTATGGTGTATACAAACCGCGCCGTTACGCAGCCGCGCGAACATGGGAAAAAAAAAACAAAATCGCTCGTGTTGTACGGCGGTGCGTAACTTTTTGCGGCTGCTGAAAACGCGCGGGAATGCTTTCCAATTAACGCACGCGATATATATACATATATATTGTGTTCGATGAATAAATTAGAAAAAAAGTGTGTCGGTGGGAGGCTGATCCGTGAGTATTACCGGGCATCAAGTGGACTATACTATTGCCTAACTTGACGCGCAGACTCGTGTGTGTGTGTAGTCTCGTGTTAATTAGTGCGTTTGATAACCAGGTGGAGGCTATTTCGCGGCTCTGTAATTACGAGGCTTTAATTAGCGAGGTAACAATGTAAGGGATTCGGTGCGCGGTGCGAAATATACAGGGCGCGTTGAGCGAATTCTTCCGCGGGAGATACGAAATATTGCGTGCGATGCGTGTAACTTTATATTAGGTGGCTTGGATGATACCAGAGGTTGGCGAATTGGAATCGATCGGAATGTAGCAAAGTTTCATGAGCACTTGGGTTGAAACGTAATGGAGTTTCGATTGTATGAGAAAAGTATTACGTTTTAATTACAAAAGCAATTATATCAATTTGATTTTAGCGAAGGAATGAAAATTCCATCAATTTCAATCCTGTCATTTGCTCAGTCCTCCATCGAAATGAATCAAATCCCCAGCTATAAATAAAATCTGGCAGTAAACGCAAGGTATAGGCAGAACATCATCGGGACTATGATCGGTGAAATTGATGAAATTCGCCGTCATCAAAGCTATGGGCCATTGTGTAGCTGCAAACACAGAGAGAATTGTATATAATATTAGAGTACGTCGGACGAACCGAACGAGAGGTCATCATTAACTTTGAGCTCCTCGGCGGCGATCATGCGTGATCTCGTCCGACGCTTTTCTGACATTGGCTGTTGCTGCTGCTGCCCCCGATAACATCAAAGGGCAAGGGCGAATTTCAATTACTCGATCCCCTACCCCCGTTCGCTCGCTACACGCGCGGCCGCTCTCTGCGTGAATTACCCGCTAATTTCACGGCTTGCAGCTGCGCTCTCTCTCTCTCTCTCTCTCTCTCTTTCTCTGCTCTATATAGATATACGGATACGAACTTTTCCCGACCAACCTCTTTTCTTTATCCTCTTGGCCCTTTACATTGGCCGTCTGCGTATACCGATTCTCTTATTTCCTTCAAAGCTTATACTCTGTAATGAATAAATCCATTCGCTCGGTACTTGGCGAATTAAGAGACGTTGCTGCTATCTCTGCGCAATCTTGTAGGATAATGGCAAATCAATATTGCAGCGTATCAAATTTGGCGTCGAGTACGTGTTGCTATTTTTTGACGATCCCATTGATAAGCACTTGTGCGAAAATAGGTAAAAGTGTGCGTTGTTTCGAAAGACGAAAATTTGAAAAGCTTGTAACGCCAGCAGTAACACTTACGAAAATGGGGCAGATATAGTTTTAATAAAAAAGGGGTTTATTTTCGGTGCACTATCCGAAGCATCAATTTTCTTTATGTCTTGCACACTTGCTCCTCGATAGTCTCTCTTATATGAGGCACATACTTTACTGTCAAAAATGTAATATTCTGTATCCATACTGTATAGTGCTTTCAGCCAAAATTGCGTAAACGCGTGAAAAATCTAATAACATTTCGGTATTAAAAAGTAGGTACCATTTGTACGGTATATTTCAAACATTAAATTTGTTATTGATCTTACTGTTATTGTTCAATCAATATACCTATAAAATAATTCTCTCAGTAATAGAAAAAATATCCTATTTATTGAAATACTGCTTATACTAAAAAATTAAAATTTTGTTCGTATATGGGATGTTATTAATCGCCAAGCCGAATAATTCGTAGTAATTATCATTTATACCGTATTGTACAATACAACAAATGCGCGCTTGCCTTTTGCATCATAATAATGCACTATTGTGTAAAGTTTCAGGCGAATACTGCCTGTGAAAGTTATCCGGAACTAAGTCTTTGCAATTTTGTTCTAATTAATAACTTTTAAAACTGCTATACGAAACACTCGCTTTTTCAACTTTACATAATATATAGAATATTATTATGCATTATAAAAAATATACATTCCATTAATTAGTACTTTTCAATTATTAAATAATTATGATTAACGTAGCATTACGCAACAAATACAAAAAATATTAGCAAAAGCTATTGTTTCATCATCGCCAGTATAAACATAAAAACAGCTACGTATACACAAGAAAAAGGGTTGAACAATCTTTTAAATATTGATGAATGTTAGTAAACCCAATAATAGTATACAGTCTATTTTCGAAAGCACAAGATAGCAGTATCTGTACGCAGCAGCAGGAGACGAAGCTAGACGCCGAGAACAACAGCATAGAGTGAGAGATAGATAGAAAGAGAGAGTGTGTGAGAGAGAGAGAGAGAGACATTCAGGCGCGTTGTCCTGTGCATTGACAACGCTTATTGGTCCTGTCTCGCTCTCCGGCTCGCAACTCAATACAGAGAGAAGAGAGAAGAGAGAAGAGAGAAGAGAGAGAGCAATGGCCTTCCAGGACAAGCGCGGCGAACGCGACTCTATATCGCCTGCGATACAATATGAGACTGTCCATCACTCTCTCTTTCTCTCTCTCTCTCTCTCTTCTGCGTGCTTCCATTTCATCCCAGCCTTTCTCTCTCTCTCTCTCTCTCTCTCGCGCGCGCGCTTTTGCACCCCCAACTCCCCCCCCCCCGTTTTCCGCTTTTCTTGTGAATCCCGTGTTATGTAGCTGTATACGCACATACACATCCCTCCTGCGGAGCTGCCATTCAGTTCCGAGTTATACAGGCGAACATTAGCGTGGAGAGAGAGAGAGAGTGAGCGACATGACAGCTTTCACTATTCGGAGAGAGTGTGAAAATCGAAAAAGCGCCAATTCTATGCCACCCTCTATACGGTATCTCTCTTCTTTCGCTTTCTCTCTTTCTCTCTCTCTCTCTCTCTGGCGCGCTATGCGTATAATCGCGATTTTGGGGCCTGTGAAAACAGCGCTGCAAGTGTGCGTGTACCGAGGGCTCGTTTTTTTTTTCGGACTGTTTCGTTTGCGTGTACAGGCTGTGCAGCAAAAGGGCTGGTTTGTTTATAGTTTGAAAATGTACGCTCGCTAATAAAACTTATTTATTACCGGAACAATCATAAAGTGCAGACAGATTGTGCAGCGTGTATATTTATATAGATAAATTTTACATGCACTGATCGTAGAAAGTGATCGAGGCAGTTACAAAAATCGGTACATTTTTATTTTTATAATAGTTTCAAGCAATTAGTACTTTATAAGTATGGTAGATGTTATCGTTCGAGTTTATATATCGCCGGTGCTTATGAAAAAAAAACCGTGAAAAATTGGTATGAAGAAAAACCTTTTTAAAGAAAGCAGTGAAAAATAATCATTTCCGTACAATGCTGTGAAAAAGAACATGTCTCAGTAAAATGCTATGAACAAAAAATACATTTCGGTAAACACTGAGAGAAAAACCTTATTCGTTAATACGCTGTAAAAAAAACGCTACTCATGAAAACGCTGTGAAAAAAAAATTATATCAATGAAAAGCCATGAAGAAAACGTTATTTGAATCAGCGCTGTGAAAAAACATCTTATTTCTGAAACCCGATGGCAAATAATTTTTTTTGCTATCTGCTCTCACATAATGTGACTCAACCACGGGAAATCTTTTAATGTGACTAATAATCAGATTTGTTACTTCGTCTGGATATCTATGAGGTCTGTTTTTATGAGTGCCCCGCAAATCCTTCTCTGCTACAAGTGTTCCTTTGGATTCAGCTTTCTTTTTCA
>UELV01099420.1:0-12956 GCA_900490015.1 Megastigmus stigmatizans
TTTCCTCCTCGATACACACATTACCCCCTCCACGCGGAATTTCAGAAAGTGCGTATGGTTCGAGGCTCGGCCGCGAGGTGCGTCCCAATCGAAGTTGGCTCGCCTTTTTAACATTGGATCGGCGATCTCCCTATTCATCTCTGCTATAGGTGATCGCGTTGCGAAACACGTCCTCTCGGTTTGAAGTCGGAGAGTCCCGTACAAATCTTGAATGGAGCCGTTTCTTTTTATCACAATGTTTTTCTTACATTAGATACATCGTTTCTCGGGATTATGATTGTGCCATTTGAAATTACCAAAAAAAATTTAGCAAAACATTTTTAACAATAAAGTAATTGTAAATTACATGATGCAATGTTTAACAATTGTATCTTGCTTCTGATTCTTAAGTAATATTTCTTGATTAGTTAATTTACTATTTATTTATACATAATGCGTACAATAGAATTCCAAAATTACCTTTTATTATAACTCACCTCTGTTATCATTTATATGCACTAGAAACTTAAAGATAAAAAATTATTTGGCAAGATTCAATAGAAAATTATTCTATATCTTTAAGCTTCATTTGCTTTACAAATTATAATCATTTTTTACTTATTCTTTTTTCATGAAATTCATTAAAAATTTATTTACAGATCAATTTCATCTTTTTATTTTGAATCATTCATATATGTTATTACCAAAAAAAGTGTTAATGTATGTGTGTAACTAAAATTATACTACTCAAACGTACGCAAATATTTTACAGCAAATAACAGAAATTGGAATAGGAATCGGAATCAGGATCAAAATCAGGATCAAAATCAGAATCAGAATCGGAATCGAAATTGGAAGCGGAATCAAAATCCTAATCAGAATAGGAATCAGGATCACAATAATCAAAGACGAAATTCAATTCATAACTATAATGACAACTCTCAAGTGGCTCAAGCTCCATCACTTAATTGTAATCAGTAAGTTTCAACCAACAAATACCTATGTTATTTTTGTTAAGCAATTACTTATTGAATTGTTTTTCTGTAAAACAATCTGCTACAGCATTAAATAACGAAAATAAACGAAATTATACTCTTAAAATATTTTTTTCAACGATATTTTTTAATTCTTTTCAGCAACAACCAAACCAAAGTACAACGCAAAGCCAACCATAAAAAACTGCACTTCACTTTTACCATTTTGAAAAATCTAAGCATGCAAGATAGTAATGCTATCATGGTAAGAATAGCTGAAAAAAAAGGAGACTTCGAAGAGTTAATTCGCAATGAGAATCCACCAGATTTTGTTGTACTAATATTTCGAATCCTAGCTAAGGTTTGCCAGGCAGACTTTACTGAAACTGTGACTAGTGTTCTCAGCAATGCTTGTTCAACTGATTTTTTGAAAAATTTGGAACGTTATTTGAAGCAATTACCTTTTGAGGACAATATGGAGACAGCAAAAAATAGACTTTATCATGAAGATAAGGATGGATTTTGGTCTAATCTTATCGAATTTTTTAGAAAAGCTTATGAGCTCTTGCCTAATAAAGCTCGCGATGAATTAAAACCGGTTTTAGACAAGCTGGACAAAATCTTTAAATGTATTGAGCTAAACCTAGACTATAAGATTAATGAAAACGTGAAGAAAGCTGCGCAAAAATTACTTACTGAAATAACTGACGAAATTAAAAAAATAGAAGAAAGTAAAAAACGCGCAGAAGCTGCTAATGCATCAATGACTGAAAGACACGTGGAGGAGGAAGACCCACCAGAAGATTTCAGATTGTTAAGTATTATACCAACTCAACAGGATTTGATTAATCCAAATCCCTTTCTAAGGCCTTGCAAAATAAAAGATGCATATAATTCTGTCGAGCATTATTTGGACGTTCAATTCCGCATTTTACGTGAAGATTTTATATCGCCTTTACGTGACGGCTTAGAACAATACCGAAATATAAAAAAGGGTAACAGGAACGATGATGTCAGAGTTTATACAAAAGTAACATTACTAACACCAGCGCAAAACAAGAATAATGTTGGAATTATAATATCTTTTGGAGTAAAAAAATGTATAAAATGGCGGTTTTCGAAGCGATTTATGTTTGGAGGATTGTTGCTTCTCAGCAACGATAACTTTCAAAACATTCTTTTCGCAATTGTAGCTGACAGAAATGTAGAAGAATTAGAAAAGGGTAATCTCCTGATAGAACCCTGTGAAGGAACAGTATTTACTCGAAACATGTACAATACTGAGTTTGTCATGCTAGAGTCAAAAATATACTTCGAGCCATATTTAGCAGTCTTAAATGCTATGAAACACATAGATCAACAAAATTTCCCAATGCAAGTGTATCTAGTCAATGGAGAAAATTACAGTCAGCCACCTGGATATTTGACGGATCGCCCAATAAAATTTTCAACTAAAGGCGGAACTTTTGACTTACCAGTTGGACAGTTTGAGAGATGGCCAAATGCTGCGAGACTCGGATTAGACGAAACGCAATACGAGGCTTTTAAGTGTGCTTTAACGCAAGAGTTTGCTGTGATTCAAGGACCACCTGGAACAGGAAAAACATTTATTGCACTGAAAATAGTTAGTGCCTTGTTAAGTAATAAGGAGACTTGGCTGAGATATGGGCCGATCATTGTTGTTTGTCTAACGAACCATGCTCTCGATCAATTTCTAGAAGGAATTCTCGAATACACTGAATCTATATTGCGCATTGGTAGCCGATCCAAAAGTGAAAAGTTAAAACTATATACCCTAATGGAAAGACGTAAAACTGTACATATTCCTCGGCGTGATAAAAAGGCCAATGCATTACTGTACCAAAAGAAATCTGAACTTGAAAACATATTAAAATCTTTACATAGCGCCCGTTTGTCCGTGCAATTTTTTAGAACTCCAGATGTTATTGTGCCCTTAGTTTATCTTAAACGTTACTGTGGAGATATGATTTTACCCAACATTTCCAATAATGATCAATTACTAAAGTGGCTCACTGGGATTAATGCGACTCCGTCTGCAACAGGTAAAACGTTACCTCGACAGATGCAAAATAATCCCGAATTCATGCAAGAGGAGTGTGGCGAATATGGTAATGGAGATATGGACGATGAACTGGAACTCGAATGTGATTTTGAAGTGAATGATTTGCATGTACCGTGTTTTCCTTTAAAATGTATAGATGCAACTATTGAAGATATCAATAAGCAAATAATTAAGTACAGACTAGTGCTCCCAAATAATATCCCATCGATATTTGATCCCACTGTAGAATTGAGACACAAAGTCAATATATTGGCTCAACAGAAAATAAATTTGAATGTGAGTACCTACAATTCAATATCTTTGAGTGTTCATCAATAATTTTCACAATAGGATATTTGCGCAAAGAAATAATTTTTTCAGAGATTAGTCTAAAAGACCAAAAAAACTAGATTTTCCTATTTTTTTTTTTTAAATTTTGTGATTTACAAATAAATTATACAGATTACTTTAACATGGTTGATGTAACAAAATAAGAACTTCCAACTACAGTAATATTTCTTATCTACTCTTATATTTTATTTAAAGAAAGCGTTGTTCTTCAAAATATATCCATGGTAAAACTATAATAGGTATGCTTTAAATTTCTAGAAAATGCTGGCTCAACACTGTATATTAAACCCACAACAGTACCCAACACTTAATCCACGCTGGAGAATGTATTGGGAGTGGCTACGATATAGCTATGATAAAGCTTTAGATGAAATAACAAATTTGGAGGCGAATTTTCGGCAAACGCGTATGGAATTAAACGAAGCAAAACAGTTGGTTGATTTAGACGTACTAAGAAGACATAAAATAATCGGACTTACAACAACTGGTGCCGCTAAGCTACACGCATCTATACGCGCTATTCGTGCTCCAATAGGTAAAAATTAAGTTTAATATAAATGTAATTAACATTACCATAATATTAAGAGCTTAGGCTTACGAATGTAGATATTTCCACTAACAGGTAACTTGGCAAATCGTGTAGCTTGAGGGAATTTTTTTTTTGTCAAATTCTGTCAAAATATTTTAATCTAGTTATTATATTAAATGTTTTCCTGAAATTGTAACGTTTTTATAGGTATGTAGAATTTAAAAGATAGAATAATTCAGAATGTTTTTTCTCAGCCGCAGTCGCGGAGTATAACTTTATTTGTCTTATTTAAATCTGCACAATTATATTTATAAAGTCTATTTATTCACTAAAAAAGATAAAAATAAAATGTTATCGTTTTGAATTGTTTTTAGTGTTGGTAGAAGAGGCTGCAGAAATTCTAGAGGCCCACGTTGTTTGCTCATTGAGTCAAGCCTGTCAACATATCGTTCTTATAGGAGATCATAAACAATTACGACCAAAGGCATCAGTTTATAAACTGGGTACTAAGTATAATTTGAATATTTCACTCTTTGAGAGGATGGTGAACATTCGAGGAGATTGTACTCAGTTAGCATATCAGCATCGAATGCGGCCAGAAATTGCCAAGCTACTCACGCCATCGATTTATGAAACATTGTACAATCATAACTCAGTACTTAATTTTCCTTCTGTGTTAGGATTGAAAAAGAATTTGTTTTTCTTAAATCATTCTAATCCTGAAAGTAACCGTAACAATGAAGAAAGTTGGGTAAATGAACACGAAGCAAAATTCTTGATTGCATTAGCGAGGTATCTATTAATGCAAGGCTACGATGCATCGGAGATAACAATACTTTGTACCTACACAGGACAACTGTTTCATCTTACTAAGGTGATCAATGATTTTAAACTAAAATATTCGAAAAATTTATAAAACAATATTGAATAAAATTCTCATTTTTAAAGGAAATAGATCGTTATGCATCTCTCAAACGAGTACGCGTAACTACTGTTGATAATTATCAAGGAGAAGAAAATAAAATAATTCTCTTATCTCTGGTCCGGAACAACGGGCAAGGCAACATAGGATTCCTCAAAGAGGAGAACAGAGTGTGCGTGGCATTGTCGCGTGCACGAGAAGGCATGTATATCATGGGAAATATGGACGATCTTATCAGAGCGAAAGAAGCTGGTATTTGGTCGAAAATAAATAAGACATTACAAGAACAAAATGCAATAGGTGACTGCCTTGAATTGCAATGTCAGATTCATACGAAACAGTTGATGCAAGTGAGTATTGACAACGACTATTAGAATTATTGTACAATTAAATCGTCTTATGTATGTACTAACTCAATATTTCTAGATGAAAAATGCTGAAGACTTTGAAAAATGTCCGGAAGGAGGGTGTTTAAGAAAATGTGATAATGACTTAGCTTGTGGACACACTTGTACCAGTGTTTGTCACGTAACTGATCGGAAACATGAAAAATATAAATGTAAGCAGCTGTGTAATAAAATCTGTCCCAACGACCATCCCTGTAAACTGAGTTGCTGGCAAGGGTGTAGACCCTGTTCAGTTGTGGTCGAACGTAAATTGAAATGTGGACACACAGTACGAATGCCATGTTCCAGCGATCCAGAGACGTTTTCCTGCTATATTAAGGTGCATATACAATATATTGACTCTTATGGTGTCATTAAAGAATGTCTATGAAAGAGATACATTAAAACATTAGATTTGAGCAAAAGTCAATTTCCAAATTCAAGTTTGAGTAAAATATTCTACTGGATAAAAAAAAATTGATAATTTACTTGTAAAATAGAAAATTAGTAGGGCAAAATCGAATCTATGCATTAGCTGTATGATTAAAAGCAGTGCACGATTAAAACTTGTTTGTTGTGTGGGTTTTAGATTGATGTTATTCTACCTCATTGCAAGCATACCATTACAAAGCAGTGTCATAAACCTCTTGAACAATGTAAATGCACTTATCCTTGTGAAAATCGCTTGCCATGTGGTCATGTGTGTGACTTAAAATGTCATGTTACTAATGATCCAGACCACATAGAGGTATATAGCATAGTATATTTTTTATTATTGAAATAAAGCTTTATTAGTAAATTTTATTTCTAATCGTTGGGACTATTTAACTTTTAATATTATTTGTTTGATTTGTAGTACAGGTGTAATAGGGATTGCCCAAAATACAACCTAAGCTGTAAAAATAAGCATTTGTGTAAAAAGCTATGTTTCGAAGAATGTGTTCCATGTCCCATATTGGTAGAAAAAGCTCGTTCTTGTGGGCATTATTATAAAAAAATTCAATGCTCTCTAAATATAGAAGAACTCAAATGTGAGAGAAAATGTAATCGCAAAGCAAATTGTGGACACAAATGTACATTAAACTGCTGGGAAATTTGTGGAAAGTGTCCAAAAATAGTGAGTAAATATTTTAAGCTAGAATTAGATTTCAAGTTTCCCCTTTTCTTTATCGCAAATGATGGTATCAATCGCGGCTCCTCTTTCTTCCATTTGCATTTGAATTTAAATTAAAATATATATATAATTAAAAAATATATTCGATAATAAATAATAAATAATCATTTTTAGGTAGAAAAAATAAGCACTTGTGGTCATATGTTAAAAGTGAAATGCTGTGAAGAGGCAACCGCTTCTAAATGTGGTGGCAAATGTAAAAAGATATTAAATTGTGGACATCCCTGTACCAAAACATGTAAAGAAGTATGTACCATTCTGTGCAAACAAATGATAGAACTGAGGGAACCTGGATTATGCAGTCACACATTCTCAGTGCCTTGTTATTTGGGAAGAGCTGGTATATATCCAATCATTAAAAGTTATAATTTTGTAGTCGGTATTATCTACTTTACATTTCATAAATACTTCTTATTTCGTTAGATGCCCGTTCTCGAGAAATATTGAAATATTGTGAGGAACCTTGTAGAACGCAACTAGAGTGTGAGCACATTTGTGGGGGAAAATGTGGACAGTGTAAGCAAGGACGCTTACACATTCCTTGCGTCGAGGCTTGCAAGAGAACCCTAGTTTGCGGACATCAGTAATAATAATTGTTTATATTTTCAAAAGTTTAAAGTTAGAAAAATGTTTTTACTGGTTGATTATAGACGCATTAAGTTTTAGTGATTGTTACAGACTTGCTCTTACTATTAAGATTTTCAAGCTCTCCGAAATACGCAAATTGAAAACAGTTTAAAAAAATTCTATTAATCAAGGAGACTAATTTCAATACAAATTTAGGAAAATGTATAAGCCCTGTTAAATCGTCTTTCTTCTATTTTATGCTATGTATCAGTTTATAACTTTATATTGTTCTATTATAAGACGATAAATGAAATTTGTAGCATGAACATTTACGTACTGTACTTACTTTAAATTACTTTTACAATATGTCACAGATTAACATCACTTCAAAATTAGTGATGCTACATTCCAATTGTAACTTCTTTACAATTAAGAACCTATGTTACCTTTATTTTTAAAACAATTAAAAAAAATTAATTATCACGTTTTAGGTGTGATGGACCATGCAAAAAGGACTGCCCACCTTGTCAAAAGCTTTGCGAGCTCAAATGTCATCATAGCAATTGTAACCAAAAATGCGGAATGCCTTGCACACCTTGTCAGGTAATAGTTAAAAATATATAGTAAAAAGTAAAATATTAGTACCAGTGATTTTCTGTCGTATTTCGGTACAGATAATCAGAATCATGTAAACTTAGTTAAAATTTGAGAAAATTTATTCTATCTGTCTACAGTAAAAAAGAAGGCAAACAATATGTCGTATTATACTGATTCCTAATTAATAGATTAAATCATTATTCATTTATTAATTAATTCATTGAGCATGACCATTAAAATGTAAAAAATACTCCTATACGTTAATAATTAATAGATAAAGGTTTTATAAATAATTTTTATCATTTAGGAACAATGCTCCTGGGGATGCGAACATCGAAAATGCAAGAAACGATGCCACGAATTATGCGATATAGACCCATGCAGTATGCCGTGTAAGAAAATGCGTAAATGCAACCACCCATGCGTTGGTTTTTGCGGTGATCCATGTCCACCATTATGTAGAGATTGTGATAAAGAGGAACTGACAGATATATTTTTTGGTAGTGAAGCTGAACCAGATGCAAGGTAAAATGGTTAATACTTACTTGTTTAAACATAACACTTATAAGTTTGTTACGAATAAAATCTACACTATTATCACATAATATACCATTAATAGAACATCCTTTACTAGATATTTACTGAGAAACAAACTAATTCATTATAAAAACATTACTAACTTGAATTTATGTAAATGTTTTTTATTTTAACATCATTTCTTTTAAAAATAAAATTACTATGTTAATAAAATTAATGAGTTAATTTAAAGGCATCATTAAATATTTTATTCTTATTATTCTTACAGATTTGTACTTCTAGAGGATTGTTCTCATTGCATAGAAAATGAAGGATTATTGAGATGGTTAGATCAGTCTAAAGACTCTGTTCAAATGAAAATATGTCCTAAATGTAAAACGCCAATTAAAAAATGCATGAGAATCATGAATCAAATAAAGAAAGACCTACAAGATGTACTTCGTGTAAAAGAAAAGATATTTTATGCTAATATTAAAAAGGATTTGTTATTAACTAGACAAAAGAGTTATATGGAAACTTTAAAAAATATGCTCGCAAATCCGACTACTGCAGGTACTTACAATAGTATACAAATATTTTGATAATGCAAGACTTTAAAAGATTTTATGTGACGGAGATATATTGCTTTGTTTTCGGATTTATATTTACTAAATTTTCAACGAGACTGTTTAATATAAATATTTTTATTTTGAATTTCAGCTTACGCAAAATTATACGAAGTAATATTAAATCTAATGGAATACGGTAAACCAGTAAGACGTCAGAAAAGGCAAATTCTAAATGTCCAAGAAATTGACGCTTTCAGAATCATTATTGATATTTTGAACCAGATCCTTACAATTCTAAATAGTATTACAAAACCTACTGTTAATTCCCATCAAATTGTGAAAATACAAGTCACTATGCTTGCACAATCACTACCTACTGAATTGTGTATCACACAACAAGAAATTATGGATTTTCATTTAGAAGTTGGACGTTTAAATTGCATGGTAAGCCATCGAACATTGTTCATTGATATATGTACAAATATAAATTATATGTGTGTAAATTCAAGTTTGATAAACAGCATTTTAGACTCAAATAGGTAGAGAAGATGTAGCGGCGCACCTAAGGGATAATAATAATTCTTAATATTCACATAAGTCTAAGAATCTCATATCATATTTTGGTCATATTCAATATTCTAGAAAAATATACTATTATAATAATGCGATAACTAACGATATAAATCCTGGATTTTCTTGAGACTGCTACTTAAAAAAAATGTGTCGAGAAAATCTAGGATAATATGCCTGAAATAGGTGCGTACCGCTTTAAATACTATGCCGCATATCAGCTGTTTCTCGTCTAATCATTCGTCAAATAGACGATTAATTGATTTTCAACGGATTGCGTTTTATTAATAAAACTTTTACTACTAAATAAAAGTACAATGAGAATTAATTTTTCAGGCAGAAATGTGTAAAGTCGACGCTGAACAAATAAATGATGGTCTTATACATATGGATAAATATCAGTACAATGCTGTAACATGGAAATTGCAAAATATACAAAGATTTACCACAAAAATAGAAAAAGAAGTACGGAGTGCAATAATGAAATTGCGAAATTCGAAGGAAGACATTATGCGTGAAAGACAGATGATTGTTAAAGCAGTGGGCTTGGCTCAAGGGCATTGGTTCAAATGTCCCAATGGACATTTTTACGCAATAGGAGAATGTGGAGGTGCGATGCAGAAAAGTAAATGCCCCGAATGCGGAAAACAAATTGGCGGTGTACAACATAGACTATTGGGCAATAATGCTTTAGCTCCAGAAATGGATGGAGCTATACGTCATGCTTGACCTGGACGGCTGCATTAACAATGATTCATTTTTTTTTATAAAATATTAGTAAAGGAAGAACAAGAACGAAGTTTAAATATTTATGTCATCAACTTTTTTCTTTTTCTATTGTTACATAAATATCTATGTAAACTATTTATGAATGTAAAAAAAATCTTCAGTAGCATGTCGACAGTCAATATATAAATTTAATCATCCTACTTACCGAAAATTAACTGACTCTTGTAAAATTTTGCACAGAGGAGTGTACTATTTCGATCAGCGTCAATAACAGTGTAACTCAAGTTATTTGCGAGTCTTGATTTTCATTATACACATTACAATCATTTGGACAAGAATAAGTGTCTATAATTTTTCGGACATCGCTAAGCCCTCATTACCGGCGATTCGATCTTCCTCGCTATTTATCTTTCTCTTTGATTCTTACTCTCTACATATATTTCCGCCTTTCTAAAGCTGCGAGTGCGGGTTAACGACTGACGCGCGACAATCAAACATTAGACTTGATATTCATACGCGTTTTGTCTTTAGTTCCAGTTAGTAAATTTTATTCCAGAAAGAAATAATAGATGAGTTCTAGCCGGGTTATACTAATACACCAATGATTGAATTTTTTTGTTATAACTCTTACATATGCAATTCAGTATTTTTGGGCTGTATTTTGCTTAGAATAATGTAGAAAACTAGCTCCCCGATAGCTTTCCATCGCGAAATCGCTCGCGCTTCGCATTCCCATTCTGTTGTTGTGTCTACAACTGACTCCAATGTTATCTTAAAATAAATCGTACCTAGCAAAAAATGTTCAATAGAGAAAAGTTTTGTTGTTTTTTTGCTCTGTAACTTTTAAATTTACCACTTTTATGAGCAATCAACATTTTTTATGTTTATGTCCAAAAAGTTTTTTTTTTAAGCCAATTTAAGCATTATTACCGTTTTTCCACTGTTATCTTGGAAGGAATTGGTCTTAGAGAAAAGTTTTCTGTATAAAGAAGATGGATTTTTTTAAATCTTAAACTTCATACATTTGTGATGGACGATATATTCATTTTTTTTCAAGTTATAGCTAAAAACGATTTTTCTACATTTTTAAAAGGTATGCCATTTCGAAGTCTTTCAATGGATATAGCCCAAAATAGGAACGTTTCTATTCTATAATATAATAAATTATTCCCTAAAGTTTCGGATCGATCTGTCAAAAATTCACGGAGAAAATCAGTTAACTTGATACATGCATACCATACATCCTTACCAAATAGAAAAAAGAGAAATCAATTTTTATAGTAGAAATTTGTTTTGTGCTAAAATATGTGACTTTTGGAGTTTGATACTTTTTGGGATGACGAAAATATAAGACACTACCGTGTAGCAGTCGTGCCAAAAAAGTAGAAATGTATAAAAAAAAACCTGTGGTTCAATAGAAAATCATTAAAAAAATACTTTTTGGAACGTAAACAGAACGTTAAGTTTGAATGTTCTGTTGAAAGAAATTAAAAGAAAGTCCTTTCGAAATATTTTAAATTTAATTTAGTTTCTACCAAAAAATATGCAAGAGTAGCATCTGTGCAATTGATCGATAAATAGGAACTGTGACACCAGCTGCGGTATACATTGGATTCCATTAGAGATCGTGAACGTGTAAGCAATGTATTTATCTGTAAGTGCGACAGAGATCAGCAATGTACTATACACCACCGAGTACCGACACCCAATATCTAAAGCGCATGCGTACTACGCTCTGTATCTTCACCGCATTCTATTTCCATAGCGTACGAATTTTTTTCAAGTTTGAGTATCCAATTGACCTGCGTATGCCGATCGTAAGTTTTTTCTGCATAGTCTTCTTTTATTGCTATTAAACTTCTCTTCTTAGATCACACGAGAGAAGTGTATCCGCGAAGCTTATCGCTTTACTCACTGTGCAGTCGGTTTGGTGATAACATTTACATAAAAAATCCTTGAGTTGGTAATACGAACGCGGGACTTAAGTCGTTTCATTTGCAAAACTGCTGCGTCGTATAGATACTTATGACAGGGATTTATAAAGCGTTTTAGAAGTGGGCGGGGTTTTGCACTTGCCGACCGAGTAGTCTTATCTTTTATCTTACTCTTATTTTATGTACGTGCAATCATTTGGATAAAATTGAAAGTCTGCAATTTTTCGAACTCTGGTAACTGCGTTACCGGCCATTCTCTCTGTCCTCCATTTATCTTTCTCGTTCGCTCTCTCTCTCTCTCTCTCTCTCTCTCTCTCTCTCTCTCTCTCTCTCCCTCCCTCTCACTCTACATATATTTCTGTCTTTCAAAAACTGCGAGTGTGAGTTTACGACTGATGTGGACGTCCAAACATGGACTTGTATATTCATACGCATTCATTTTGTTATTATAGTTGCGGGTGGTGGAATTTGTTGGAGAGAGAAATAGAGTTTTAGCCGGTTTATAGCTTTATTGCAGCGGTGAAAGTACTATATCTACAATTATTACTATTTATATAAAGATAATTCATAATCTTTGTGATAAGGTGCATTAGTCATGGTACTTTACAGGCTGACTCAAGGCTCATTCCAATCAAGGAACCAGTCCGAGGAATACTTATAGAAAGCAATAGAAAAGTGTTTGAGATCAAAACGGTTTTGTTTTTAGAAGGTATATATAATTTGTTATTAACCCATTAACGACCAAGACCCCGAATTTTCAACATCTTTTTCAAGGATTTTTTTCAACTAAAAAAAGGTTTGAAAAAATTTGAACAAAATCATATCCGACGTATTTTGAGCTGTTCTTTCGAATGGTCATACTGATTTTTTGTTAAACCACTCTTGAAAAAAAATATGGCGTGTTTTTCACAAGAAAAAGTGAAAAAATTTAGAAATTTTCAACTATTGTATAAAAAATTTAGAAATTTTAAAAATATTTTAGTATCATGAAAAAAATTTTCCCTTAATATTTGAACATCGATTGCACTCTTTTGCGGTATTTTGAATTATTGTCATTGCTTTTTGCTTATGAAAAAAAATTCATAAATTTGAAAATT
>UELV01099423.1:0-14726 GCA_900490015.1 Megastigmus stigmatizans
ATTACATTACGCCGTTTATGAGTCTGAGTTTCCAAACGTAGGCTTTATTTTATCTAGAATCGTTTTTTCTGTTATCATAATAGATTCTCTGAAGCATGTGGAATCTCCGTCTTCTCCGTTTTTTGCCCGTGTATATCTTACTTCTCTTATTTCGTAGAGGAAAAGTCACAGAGTCAACGAATATTTGCGCTTTTCGAGTCCGAGTTTTCGAATGTAGGCTTCGTTTGACCAATAATATTAATTTTTTTTGTCTCAAAATATTCTTTGAAGCTGTAGAATTCTCCGTCTTCTCCGGTTTTTGGGTAGAAGTGTCTAGATTTTTTATTATACGTGTTTCAAGTACCGCACGGCTCTGATTTGGGTTGTCGGTACAGTAGGACATTTTTTTCCATATGGCATCCCCTTAACTGATTGTAAGATCTCGAATTTTTATTATATTTAATTCAGGCCCTTGTATACTGGAACGCAATTAGGCAGTCTAAGAAAGGATCTTGGGCCACCTTTTTCGGGGACCAGCACCCGGAGAAAAATTTAGATCTATGTAAGTTTTCACTTTCTTACTACTAAGTAAGTAACTGAGGCTCATGATGTTTTATTTTATGAAGCATTAAGGAGGTTCAGTGGTGTGATGCGGGAGGGGAAGAGAGTGGGGTCTCCCCGCACCGCGCGTTAGGTCCGCTCACCGCTCTACTCCTCGCGCGGCCACCAAACTCAATGTTTCGTTTATGTTTTCAACTGTTTCTCTCTGAAATGTTCGGTAACAGACTTTGAACAAGGACAAAAAGTATTCGTTATTTAATTCTCTATTGAACTGTAAGTTTTTTTTCGCGCCTCCGCATTTTTTGTATACTATTTTTAACAATTTATAACCGAAACGTGCTATAAGAACAAGCATCCCCATAAGAGCCTATATTAAAAGTGCACATTTCAAACTTTATTTTCTCGATAAAATGCCCGGTAATAAATATTGAAAAAATTCAGGCAGAATACTAATACTCTATAATACAATATATTTCAATTTTACACTTTTCTCTGAGTACATATTCTACTTGTATTAGTTGTATAATGTACAGATACTTTTTTGATTCGCCCAATATACGGGATACAATATAAAATCGTTTTTAATGTTGTATATTTTATCTTTCAAACGATAAAAGTGTTATCAATTTCCGAGTTTAGAAATTTTTAATGGACAATGTTATGTGGTAAGATACAAAGTAATCTTCGATAATGTTTCAAGTCAAAACTTTTAATGACTCAGAAGATACGAGTGTTTCCGTTGCTGTTGGTGTCTCGATGCGCGCGAACACCGTGACTCCTTTGCTTAAATTTCAGTATCCATATTAAAGTTACGCAAGATAAAACGTTGATGTTACGGGAGAGCGCTTACTTGACCCACTCGCGTAACATCTACGCTTAGTTGAAAATAACCAGGTGAAATTCCAGCTGCACCTCAGGTTTTTGGCAATATCCAGGTACATAATATGCATGTGGATATCCAGGTAATTATTCATTAAGAATTCGTGAATATTGTGGTCATCATAGGTATTATCATCCAGATGATCATCTTTCAAGACCAGATTAATGTATGCAGCACTGATCTGAAAGCGGATGGTAGAATTGACAACAGCAAGAAGGGTTACCATTAGGGTCCTAAGAACCACATCATTTGTGGCTGTAGGGGCTCATTGAATGTAGAATCATTGCATGTAACCATCGAAGCCGTAGCAATAAAAGCGGTCCAAAAGATTAAAAATCTTACGACTGGAAAGAAGAGGGCAAGCATTCTTAATTACCTATAGATCTGTGCAATAGAGACATAATGCTGATATACAAGAACAGGACGACGGCACAGTTCAAGTTTGATAAAAAGTTACAGATGAAGATAGGCATTATCAAAATACACCTTCTGCTTGTTGCCACATTTCCGAAACATTTAAATTCGTTTGAATATAATTAAATACCACACTGTGCACTTGAGGTACATAATAGTTTTCCAAACGTACCCCTAAAATGGCAACGCTGAAAATGTAACCTTAGGCTCAAAATATAGCGATATTTCGAATCGAGTTGCGCATCATGAGTATCAACATAGTTTTGGTAGTACTCGGTAGATAAAAACTTATCAGATTGCAATTCAGCGCTAGAGGAGAGAAGAGAGAAATGATTATTATTCGTCTTTTATCATTTTTTTTTTGGTAAAAAGAGGATTTTTAGATAATCAAAATGGGAATAAGAGTAATTTCGCCAACCAAATGAAAATTGATGAAAAATGATAAAAAATATTGAAATATTAATACTATTTAATATTTAAATAATAAAATATTAATAACAGGGAAAATAACAATGTGCCATATAATTTATTAATTTATTTACTCAGAATAAGGTGTTTTACAATTTTTTATACTTTTTATACTTAACTATTTTCCGTAATAAATAACATTTATTTTATTAAAAAAGTTACAGATCCGTGCAGAAAAATTTATTGCTTAACTTTAATTTAATGTTCTAAAGAAAAGCACTGTTTATAAGAACGAGTCCATTCGTCAAAAGCTTTTAATTCAGCTTTAAGATTTTCAATGCCACCTGCAACGTCCAAACGAACTTTACTCGGTAGTATTTTATGCCTAATTTCTCACTCAATAGCAAGGGATCTATAGTTCTTAAACGGTTGAAGCAAATGTATAGAAAACGCGATATTTATAAGAACAATTATCGTAAAAGAAAATTGTTTACAATACCTGGCAATGTAAGTGTAGGAGTGGTAAGGAAAATAACGTCACTAATATTCCTCGTGATTCTACTGGGACGTCCGTTTGACACCAAGGTAGAGTCATTTTAGTATCTTATTTAAGGTCAAAACCTTTTATTTAAACAATAAAAACATCAAAGATTATAATTTTCTAAGGTCAAAGTCTTTTTAAGCATAAAAGCTTGTAAAACTATATGTAAGATCAAAGTTTTCTTGATTTAAAAACTCGTAATTTTAACGTTTCTTAAGGATTAAGGATTGAAGTCCGAATTATAATTTGTAGTATGGTCAGAGCCTTTTGTTTATTTATTTTAAAATATTTATGTTAAAATTCAAAAAGCAAGTGTCAAAACTTAAAATGAATCATAAATGTTTGTAGTTAAAATTTTAGTTTGTATTTATTGATAAAGTTACAAATTTACAAAATACAAAATTATACACGCTATGTGGTGTTTGTGGCTAATCTTGTCCAGATGGCTTCGAATAAATCTCAGTCTGCTTGAGTTACCTTTTTGCTAGGGTTATGGCTCAGGTCATTCCACTTGACATTGAATAGACCTCCGTCGGCTGAAGTGACTTTACTACAAAGTTTGTGAGAAAGCTGGCCCAAGGTTTCCGGCCTACCAAAAGAGAATCTCGAGGTACCTTGTAAGCGAGCAATTTTAATGAAAATCTATTATTTATACAAAATCTTGGTACACTAGATAAATAGAATGAGAAAGTTGGAATGAAGTAAGGGAAGTTACTAGTTCGTAAATATTCGGGCGGTGCCTTCATTTTCCTTATCGTTCTGTTTCTCTTTTCCTTTTCAATCTGTTAGAGAAAGACGAAATAATGGTGAAAGATACACACGAGTCATGGGAACTATTATTATTAGTAGTAGAGAATTCATTTGTGACATTGGATTTATTATTGGATAATATTAAAGAATACCAAATACACGAGATAAATCGAGGATGAGCTGTATATAGTAAATATCACCATTTATTTTCGGTGTTGAAGAAATATAATGACAAATTTTCAAATATTTACGAATGACGCAAAGTAAGTTACATTTACTTATATTCAAAATGAACATTAAATTAAAGTCTTAGTTATTCTGATTCGCGGTATTTAGAGGTTAAATTATTGTTTTACGTACCTTAAGATAACAACAAGTTTTTCTGCAGGAAATATAGGTTGCATGGTTAAGTTGCTCCAATTTTTCATACAATAAGGTTCAATTATCTTTAGAATGTAAGAAAATGTACACGCGGCTCGTGAAGGCACACACGGGTATTATCGAGTCTCCGCGGACGCCCTTGCGTGCCCATGGCAATTCACGCTACTATGAACGTACCCGAACTGTTCGCTTGGAGAGGGTAACCTCTTTCTCTACACCGAGAGAATGACTGCCTGACAGAATGAGTCGTGTATTAACAACATTATGTTTTCAAGTATTTGTCACTAAGATAAATTGCTTAACTAAAAATTATAACTCAAATTATATTCACGCGAACAAATGCAAACCAATAACCTTAAGCTCTTACACCATAAGCCCGGCACTTTCGAGTTGAAATTTTCAAAGGGATAAAAAATTCCCTTGCTAAAAATGACCGATTTTTCTAACCTACTAATTAATTCCGATTCATTTTGATTCAATTTTTTGGAATTCAATCGGTTTGAATACCGTTTTAATCGGGTCAATCGGATATCCGATTGAAATAAAAGGTGGAATCGGAATCAATCGGGTATTACCGGATTAATTGTAATCGTTAAAATTTGGAGTTTCCCGATTTGTTTGAAACGGAAGCCATCGGTCTGAGTTGGATTATTGTTCAATCCGACTCAGACTGATTGCCTAAACAGATAAATTGTTGACGTTTTTAATCGGGGTTTCCCCGATCGAGATACCGTATTCATTCTGATTCATTTGTTTTAATCGTTTTGAATCGGTCATTTTTAGCAGGGTCTAGACTATTTCTGGACTTTTTTTATACCTAATTATACAAACCCTAAACTCTTATAATACAAATCTATTTTTATGTGATCGATATATTAATAATTAAGAATCAAGCAACAAATATCTTAACGATTAAAAAATACGTATTTAACAGTATTTTTCTAAACTCAATGCGCAAAGTTCGATTTTATCATATAAATATAATACACAACACGTGCGCTCAGGTTATCTCAACTCTTGTGATTGTCACCCGAGCGAAGCGAATCTTCACCCTCGTCGAGATAATCTACTTCGCCCACTAGTTGCGTAATTTACTATTAATATATGTGTTTAACAGTTACTAAAGATTCTTCAGTTTTACATTTTCTTTCTGTCAACGTATCTCTTTCTAACAAAGATTTTCTCAGCTAAAAATGTTAACTATCTAAATCACTATAAAAAATTATATTTCACTAAATATTGTTTTAGAAAATTCAAGATTATACTAAGGTATCTTAATAAAATATCTTAAAAATTGATTATTTTGCAAGTATCATAAGTAGTTAAAAATTAATTATTAAGATAACTAATGAAATTTATTATATAGAAAATATATAAACTCGCATGTACCTTACTACCAAATTTGTGAAGAAAACCTATGTGCTATTTATTCTAGAATCTGTGTATATAATATTTTCTTAAATACAAAAACTTATTACTAATAAGGTAATGCATAGAAAAAAGTGAAAAGCAGGAAAATTAGTTTTATTTGCAACATAAAAAGTTTCCTAGTTCGCATTTACAAGTCAAAGCATCGTAGAAAGTAAAACCAGGCGAAAAATGACAGTTAGGAATTTTGACCTGTGCATCCCTTTTTCGTGTGACTGTGGCTACATTAGCGACGTTACCGTTTTAGAGGCACAATATATAATACACTTATCCTATATTCGCTTGTATTAATTGACTAAAAGAAAAAATTCATTTAGAAATACAAATAAGAGTTTAATTCGAGACAACACTACAATGGGGATATTGTTATATTTGAGTAGAATTTGTATGTCTTTGATATGTAACCAAATGAGTTTTTGCAAGTATACGAATCAACCAACGCGACTATTTGCAAGTAAATCTTAAATAGTGTCGCATAACAATAAACATTTGGCGCTAAACGCACGACTGCACGTACATTTACGTCGACCAGACACGAATATATGCTTATATAAACGAGAAAGAGTGAAACAATGGTGACAGATGCTCATCGTCTCGAGAACGATGATTAATCATCGTCGTGCTCGCGTTTACTTGTGTGGCGTGACTCACTCGCGTTATTTCTGAGTGCATGATAAGTAAAAGAGACACGAGTTTAAGAGTCTTAGAGGCAATTGTATCGCTGACGCTTTGCCCGGTCAGGCCCACGATATCTTGATATAGCTGTTGAGCTTTCAAGCTTGAATTCCTTTTCTACTGCACAAGTTGGATCACTGAGAAAAAAACTGTGTGCGCTACCGACATGGTCTTTACTAAACGCAATTTTGTTGCACTGGCGATACGATATGATCGATCACATTTCGGCTGTAGTGTGATCGATCATCTCTTTTGCAATAGCTAAGAAATTTAGCTATGCACAATTAATTTAGTTTATTGAAAAATAATAGATAAGTTAGCAATTATTTTAGCAACAGCATAGTGTAAATGGAATGTACAAATGGAACGTTTCGCGTAAAAGTACATCTCACTCGCCACCTGTGGATTAAGGGGCAAATAATTGTTTCCTAGTTTCCACCTAGTTGGAGAATATCAATAGATATTTAATGATAATTTCAACCTTACAGCAAATCATGTAATCTCTTTAAATTAGCCGCATTTATATTTTGAAGCATGAATTTGATTATTTGAAGCAAGAGTTTCAATTTTTTTAGCTGAAATGAAACCTTTTGGTTGTGCCAAGTCTCTGCCATTGACTATTCAAGCGCAGAAAGCGATATATGAATGTCAATGGCAGAGGGTCTGTCCAAACCAAAATGACTCACTTTAGCTTAAAATTACTCAACAATTATATCGATGTTATCGTTTCAGTTTCTTTTATTAAGAAAGGTAAAAATGATATTGGCAATCGTCAGAGAAACAATTAATGTAATTTATTCAAAATATTAAAAATTGCGAAGTTTAAGAAGTCTACACGAATGAAGACCTCCCTCATCAGGCTAAATAAAATTGTGAGCCAAATAAATAATGAGAACTAATATTTTTTTACGTCGCTCTTTTTATGCTCCTACTCAGTGCTAATCGATGACGTAGGTTTAAGATGTATTTGTAAACAAAGCACATGCAATATTTTACAGAGTTGCTTGTGTCAATTGGTCGAGACTCGGGCTTGAACCCGGAACCTTCGGATTACTAGCCCATCATTTTGCCGACCGAGCTAGTGTGTAAACTGATGTGAGTGTGTACACTGGGTCTTCAAAAGGTATCGGACCCCCCCTTCCCTCTTCTGATTTTGGAATCAACTACCTGAAAAAAATGATGAGCCCTAAAGTCGATAGCATTTTCACCAAAGATTCCATTGGTAGCCATGATTTGACCTTGGACGTATCCTTCAAGGCCATTTGAAGGTCGACTTTGAAATTTCAAATGTAAACACCGTTTTGGCTCCAGAAGGAGAAAGAGCCCTAAATCCTACGGTAAGATGTGTATTCTCGATAGGTCAAATGATCCCTAGGTAGGCTTCATAATGTTTCAGACAAGTAAAGGTTACATCCTTCGGGGATCTGACTGGTTAAGGTATGATCCGTGGTGCGTCCGATAGTTCCCATTTAAAAAATGATTGACCTTCAAATGACCTTGAAAAACACGTCCAAGGTCGAATTCAGGGTCATCATTGAAAACCTCGTCGAAATTCTATCGACCTTGTGGCTCATTATTTTTGTTTAGATAGTTGAAATCAGAGGAAGATCCGATACTTTTTGAAGACCCTGTATAAAACACTATTATAAATTATGTAGGATAAACACACCTAAATGCAAAGTACCAAATCATGGGGTACTCTAATTAATACTTTTAAATACTACCAAGTAACCAATCTAATATACAAAAAAAATTAAATAAATATACTCTAGAAAAATAAACAATAATATAAATTTAAACACACTGGGCCTCGCTAAAGGGCATAAATCTATGCCTGAAAGGTCTTATAACCGCGATGTTACGAAGAAAACTAAAAATCAAGAAAGCCATTATTACGTTAACCCTTTCAGACATGAATTTTGTTTTCGACGAGGAAACCTTTTCAACATAATTCTAGAATTATTTTTAAGTCGATTTTTATAATAACATTATCTTTTTATTTTTATGGTTTTCTCGGCTCCTATTAGGTATACGATAACTTATAGCTCCATTACGAGATGCGGAATAGGCCACTTTGAATTGATACATAAGGTTAACGTAGGTAATCCTACAAAAACTAAAATGATTGTTATCCATTCCAATGTACATAGGGACTAAAATGGTTGGATGCATTATTTGCGTGCGAAACTGGTAATTAAGTTTAAAACTGAGAAAAGACTATGTAGAAAGGGTTACGGGTTTCTCGCGCGAGAAAAGTCCTCCCTAAATGTAAAATAAAATCATCACACTATAGAATTACCGTATTTTGCACACATTCGACATAGGCATTATTAATAAAACTGATAATAAATTTACGGATATGATTAGATTACGGAAAGATACATTCGATAGTATAGAGAAAAGTAACATTGTTAATAAAATTAATTGCTCGGAGTGTAAAACTACTTATATGTTAGTAAGGAAAATTAAGTAACAAGCGGACTAGCATAAGAGAGATATTAAAAAGGCATCGGATAGATCAGCACTTGAAAAAATACTAATATCAACCGGGATACGAGCACAAGCAAAAGAGAGTATCGAAAATTTTAAATATGTTTTATCACATTAATACACTTAATAGAATTGAAGAAACCAATTGCTTCAAAAGCATATATAAGTACATTATTCTTAATAAAGCAACATTAGAAGTCAAAGGCTTCTGATATATATGTAAATATAATATTATAAATATTTTTGTTTTGATATTAACTTTTCGATTTAGATTTGTACACAGCATATACCGGTTTCCCTCTAATATAAGGCAGTGGTGTATACCAATTCAGGAGAAGTTATCCCTTTCTTTCATCTGAGAGCACCCTCGCTTGCTCCGAGCCTGGCTGTTAGGTTTAGCGAAGGTATTACCGCGTATTCTGAAAACAGGTTAAATTTGCGAGCAGAAATAAATGATATAAATGCTTAAATTGGCATCCCATTAATTTTATATTATTTGGGAGTTTTACACAGTGCATTAAAATATGAATTAAAAATTAATCTCCAAGTTGGTATTTCTGCGGCGGTACAGATATATTACTGCGCAGTAGATACCGAGGAAGATGTAATTGCTGCGTGACAATTATTGTGGATTTTTTCTTCGCAAACACAAAATAATTCTTATGCTAATGTAATAAATTATTTACATTTATTGTATAAACAATTATATTAAAAGTTAATACTAATGTAATTTGAAGCTTTCCCAATGATGGTTATACATTGCCACGAGGCATCCAATGCTGACAATACAATTGAATCCCGAAAAAAAAAGTGGAAAATTTTGGTCCATTTTGAGGTTACGCCGTGCAGTCAAAACATTCTGCAGTAGTACCTGCAATCAATATCTATATATCTATCAAGCTAAAACTGCAAAGGAATATACAATACATAATAATAAATTATATTATCTATTTCTTTTTCCTTATAGTTTGTGAGTTTAAATCTAATGTAGCAGTAGAATATTTTTTTATAGGCTTTATATGCTTCTAAAAGTTATATTTCGCTACTGTTAAGGAATCCGCAGTAATACCTTCCACTGCAGTAATACCATACCCTGCACGAGCGCAGGAAGTGGCAACCACTGTGTACGAATTGCTCAGTGGCAGTTTATACTCCTTCGCTGTTTTTTCCTCTATTGAGAATAATCGCGCAATAAATTACTTATGCAAAAAAATCACGTGACAAATCGCGGAAAAATCGCACGAAAAATTATCGACCATACTCATCCGCGAAAAATCGCGCGATTATATTAACTATAGAAATATTTTTAATTATTAATAACTGTATTGTTTATTCATTTTTTATACAAATATTTAAATATATATATATATATTATATTCGTATAGAGAATTGTTACTTTAATTTATAAATTAGAATTAAACTGAAAAAAAAGTCTAACAACGATGGCACTCGAACCTGCGACCTTCAGCGAAAGAAGTCGATCACTAACTGGCTGCGCCATTGAAAATCGTGGTGATCATTTCGAATTTTTCGTAACTTAGTGTTTGTTTATAAATTATATACTACATATATATTGGAACAAATAATTAAGTTTGAGGAAGCTTAGTGCCAATGAATTGACAGCAGTTTTTTTATAAAAAATATAGTTCTTTTCTCTCTATAAAAGTAATGTTTGTGATCAACACAATAAAAATCCTCAAAATACGAGACTGACCTAAGTGTACTGTGCAACATAGGAATTATTACGACAGTTATCTTAAATATTGCAAAAGAGTTTTTCTCAAAATAATAAGAAATACTTATTTTTAAAATTTTGTAAAAGTTCGTTGTTTACATGGTTTAGATATTATAATGTGCATCTTCTTTACTATGTATGCAATTTAGTGACTTTATTAGCCTGACGAGCACGACGAACTGGTCGACGAAACTTCGCAAAATAGAAATAATATAATATTTCTAAGACATAATTAAAAACGTATTACATTTTACTTATAACCCACAATGTTCAAAAAAAATTTCCTCTTCCGACAGATAATTTGATATGGCATCGCAATAATTTAACACTAATAGTGGATATGTTGAACTGCTCAAATGTTTTATTTTTTTAAATAATATTTCAATACGCGAGCACAAAATCAGGAAAACTTTAATGAACGGCTTAGAAATATTTTACCTCCAATATACTCATGAGCGTTATCATCAATGAAATTATAAATAAACAAACAAAATATGTAACTATTGCTTTCGTCATGTTTGGTTTCAAAACTCAAAAGTAAGTCACTTTCATAACAAATACGCGCAGATGAGATATGTTTTTAGGTCGCCGAAAAGTCATAAAGCGTAAAAATAATACAGAGCGGCTGCTGCTTAACCACGTGCTCGAGTAGAAAGGTAAAATTCCGAGTCGCTGGATGCTTAGTGACGTTCAAAAACATTATTTGATACATCATTATCTAAAAAACTTTAAACTATTGTATTATACTTTCAGTGAATTTAATTATCTTTCAAAAAAGAACAATTATAAAAATAGATTAGCTGACCCAGTGACCGAAAATTGATCATCCCATTTATATATACATAATTATCTCGTTCAATTTCAAATTATGACTGTTTTCAAGTAAAATCTTGACTTTTTAACAAATACGAATGCATTTTATATTTTTTTTGAAAACTTTAATAATGTATAGGTAATATTAAACTAATACCCACAAAAATTATGCTCATCAAATGTAATTTATTTTCTTTGACACTATGCGAGAGAAGACTTCTCATTCGAGGAAAGTGTGCGAGAAGCAGCTGATTATCCCACTCCTTGAGAAGTGTGAGAATCAAAAAAGTGCGAGGAGTAATTCTCTGCTGAAAAATATTCGTTTTTTAAATATACTACTATTTTTAATAATAAATAGATTATAATTCATCTCAGCGAAAATTAATCCCACATAACAAGAAAAGTTGAAGAAACGTTATTAGAACGTATCTTCGTAAACTTAGAAACCTTTCTCTGAAAATTGCAGAAACGTGGAAGAAACGTTTCAGAAACCTGGAAATGTTCGCATTTGGTGTCCCAAGAAATGTTTTAGAAACGTTTGTAAAATGTGTCTTATACGTGTATGAATTATAAAGTACCTTTGGTCACATTGCAGAAGTGTTTCAAAGAAACGCTTCACACGTGAGACCTAGAAAAAAATGTCCTGATGCCCATTAATCCATACAGATAATACCCATGAGAAAAACTTGTGCTCAGTAAAATATGTTTAAAATTAGTCAAGAAATACGTCAGAATTTTTTCAGCATGTTTGGAGGAAATTTTCAATTTTTTCTTTAGTCAAATTATGAACAAATTAACCGTTCCAATAACAAACTTTTCGGTTTCTTATAAAAATTAGTATGTAGGGGTTTTGAGGTCGCTGATTATGAATTCTTATCGAAATTTAAAATTCAAAATGGCGAATTCAATAAGTCCGATCAAAATTTTGAAAAATAGTAATTTCTGCTATTATTTAGTATATAAGGGTTTTTGAGGTAGCTCATTACGAATCCAGTATAAAAATTTCTAAATTAAAAATGACAGATGCAATATGATCGTTTAAATTTTGAAAAGTAGTAATCTTTATTAAAGTTTGATATGTAGTGGTTTTGAAGGTCGCTGATTACGAATCCAATGTCAAATCGTATATGTATATGTGATATATAATTTATAAATAAATTAAAAAAGAATAATATAATAATGAGGAAAGACGCTGGAATTACTGACGACTCGCTAGAGAAGTGAGCGATATAATAATAGATTGACAATAATTAAAATATTGGAAAGCTTAAAATTGAGACACGATGTTCACATTTATGAATTATGATATATAATACGTTTGACCCTGAAAAGAAACGTAAACAAAGAAACGTACGAAACGTCGGTCACTATATAAAATTGCTTTTGATTGATCCGGGAGGATCGTTTTCACCTTTAATTAAGAATAACATTATTTTTAAAGCTTACATTTATAAAAACAATCCAAAAATCATGCAAGAAATTTGAATCTTTAGACAGCCGGAAACAAAGGTATCGAAATATTCTTTAAAAGTGCCCGAACTTAATTACTGTATTATATATCAATTATATACAAAGTTGATATCATGGGTCGAGCCGATATATCAGTTTTCCGGTCGACTAAGGTAAAGTAAAATAAAATATATTTCGAGTTTTCAACTCTTGTTTGCGTTGCACAGAGCTAACAAGATGGACGTAGAGGGTATTTACAGTTCGTTTTTTGCCTTTTCTATGTTTTTTTTTAAACTTTAGTATATCTGAATATATTTTTAAAACTTATATTCAATATAGAGTGCCAATAAATAGAATATTAGTAAATTTTGAATAAAGAGCTCCATACACATACTTCTATATTGAGAAAGTTATTGATGATTACTTCTTTTACTTTTCATACTTCCTTGTCATAAAAAATTCATTTTGAAAATTAATTTAGCAATTCTTAACTTACAATTTTCTTCTTTTTTCTGATAAAATCACGAAAATGAAGTTAGACTTCAAAAAAATTGCGTATCATTATTAATAATGTACATCGATGAATTTTATAAAATATTCTTAAAAGTATTTAGTAATGAATCTGTGACTCCAAAGCTTTACATTTTTCTTCGTTTTAGGTATTCCAGAATGTATTCACAGTTTGGGCCAATCATCAATTTAGCAACGTATAGATTCAAATTTAAACACAAAGATTTGAAAGCTGTAGCTAAAACAACAAGCAGTTGTAGAAATATTACGAGACTTTTTATCATAACGAATCGATGCATTTCGTTAGCCGTCTAATTGCAGATGAAGGATTTTCTCCGTATGATGATAAAGGCAAAAGAAGAACTATTAAATTATCAAGCATGCCTGAATATTCTTTTTCTTAAATCCATTGTCCCAAATTTTTTTTCAGAAACTTAATGTCAACTCGTATAAGAGTTAACGGACAAATTTATAAAAAAAGGTACCAGTAGAATATTCAACGATATGGGTGAAGCGAAGTCCTTCCAAGTTTTGGCACAATAAATGCTGTCTTATCGGCGCTACTCCGTTAATATAACTCCATTTCCTGCGATTATGTACCGTTTAACTGATAAATTATTTTTCACGCTTTAGCATCCCATACAAATAAGTTTTTGTTTCCTTAACTTATATTACTAATAGTTACAATTTTTGAACTTTTGGATGTCAGAATCGAAGCTTTGGATACCACAATCAAACTGAATGGTTGTCGCTGCGCAAGATTGTTTAATATACTTTGGAAGGCTCATAATTGTCCATACACTTTAGTTGTAACGTCCACAGTTTTGGATCTCATATCCAAAGTATTTTTTCAGTGTACAAATTTTTTTTAATTTGATTTTTTTTTCTTTCGTTTTATGATGGAAATAGATTTTTATTATTTATTTTCTTTAATTTTTTTTTATATATTTTCTTTAAGATTTTATAAATCTGAAAAAGGTGTTTGAAAGAGCTTTTGATTACCTACATTTTGAGATGTTATACGTTAAGATACTTTACGTCCTTCTTTTGTTTTTCACGATATTGTCTTGTTTTGATATAAATAGTAATTCTTCGAAAATGATTGTTGAAATTTAATGAAAACTTTTTTTTACTAGGGCTTTATATAGACATTGATTAGTTAAATTTTTAATCATTTAAGAGGAAACAGTATGGTTTTACAAGTATAAAAAGTAAAATATAAATGTAAAATGAATTTTTTAACAATATTTTCATTCTTAGATACTTTATTGTGACTAGTCGCATGATGCACTAAGTAACTTTTTAACGTTTCACTCAGTATGCGAGGAGAAAAGTATGAAACCATGATTCGTAAATTAGCTAGACTCTATCGGTAAAACAGAGTCCTCCGGCTTCCCTTTAACCCGTAAACGCCCAAGATGGCATGAATTTCACTCTTTTTTCATCGTTCCGCTAAAGACACAATTTGTTAGTAAATCTTTAAGAAAATACACATTTTAATAGGCTATGATTCGCTCTTTCCGATGGTGACCTTTAAATTTTTCTAAAAATTTATAAACTATAAGAAAATTTAGTTTAAACAAAAAAAAAACGTGATTTTTCCATCCTTTTTTTCTTTACAAATCGAATTTCCAATACGTTTCCCGTCTGCAATGAACTTGGAACTACATTAACCCGTTTAATAAATGTCTAAACTTTAAGAAAACATTGTT
>UELV01099425.1:0-25673 GCA_900490015.1 Megastigmus stigmatizans
TCAATCCGATCTGACATGTACTCATGTTTATGCAGCAAATTGAAAAATGGAGCCATTGGTTTTTTACTGCTCCGAATTTAATCTTTATAAAATTAAGTCAAAACAGTTTTTTTTTTCATTTCAAATATTCAGATATAGAAACTAATATATCTATTTATACTTTTTCGTGACTATTTGTTTTCAAACAATCATTCACGGTTTAATATTAAAATGCCCAACTGACCCGCCAGTCTCACCATGCCCCATCTTCCCCTATTGAATTTTTCGTATAACTCATTACAGTGCAATAATGTAATAAACAAAGCAGGATACGTTTCGTGATCTCAACATAAAAGCTGCTGCCAATTTATTGACACATGTAGTTACCTCAAATTTAAATGAGCTGTTTAAGATATTAACACACGTACATACATGCACATGAAAAAAATCGCTTGTTTTATAAAGCAAGCGAAATTTGAAGTGAATAATGGAAAATTTTTTTAAATGTAAAATCAAAACTTTTTATGATAATAATAAAAATAATTATTATGACTATAACAAAGTCATTTACTAAACATGTTTTTCAAATAAAATACCGATTTAATACAGATTCGTTTCATTTTAAAATTGGAATAGTCTTGGAGTTTTTAATAAAATACCGATTTAAATACGGATTCGTTTCATTTTAAAACTGTAATAGTCTTAGAACAGTCTTGTACAAATTTTAATAAAAAATATGAAAGCCATAATCGTATTTTTCGTATTAGCTGTTTGCGTCTCCGTAGCATTTACTCATGCAGGTAATTTGAAGATAAATCATAAGAAAATTTGACATTAAACAATCTTATTTTATCTATGTTAATATACCCTATATTTAATAAGATATAATATAAAATTTGTATCATATAAGTAGGTGCATATTGTAATACTTCAACTATTTTATTTCAATCATACGTCTAACGAAAGTTAATAATAATTAATAGATGACGGACATCCACCATTTGAAGTTGTACAAGAATGCCGCCAACAGTGCAGGATACGTAAGTGTGTTTAAAAATTAAAGTTTCGCTAATCGAGTGAAAAAGTACCTATTACGAGAAAAACGTTTTTCCTAATATCGAGTGAAACAAATTATAATAAGTCGATATATTTGACCATTTTTTAATGATGATAACCAAAACATTGTAATGTACATTACAATCAATTAATTATTTTAATATATTTATATAGATCATCCAGAAACGGTTTGGGACTGCGAGAATGAGTGTGAAAAAGGTAATTTATTATCATAACCCTGTATAATGAATAACTGCGCTAATTCATATTTTTAAAATAATTTTATAGGTAATATTCATCATGATCATTTTCACGAATGAATTAGCCTAATATTGAGTGAACTATAATAGTTGCAAGAAAACAAGATTGTATACATATTATATAAATGCAATAAAATAAATATTAAAATATTATAAATTTATTAAATGTTTTTTTCTTCAAATGTTAAAGGAGAATAACATTTATTATCAACCAAAGTAGTTTATTATGAGGAAATGTCGGAGTTGTAAATAACGTATATAATACTTTTCCTTTCCTTCGCACATTACTACTTTATAATCAAACATTTGTGCAAGATAAAGGTGTCTGTTTTGTTTTCGAAAATCCAATACGTTTCAATCTATCGGATAATATATATATAATATATATAATTTTTATACTAGATAAAGTTTGTCACGACTTGGCAATAAATAAATCCTTTACGATGAAAATAATGAAACAACAGTCGCTAATGCATAAAATATAATACTGTAAATATTTTAATAATAATCATCAAATCAGAAATATTAAAAACCTCATACCGAATGATTCTATCGTTTGGGTAAATGTACGCAATAATAAAAGTTTATTATCGGCTTACCGAATTAGAGGAAAGTTCCTCTTTGAAAAATAAATCAGATTATTTTTTCTCTCGTCCGCTAAGGTTGGCGGAACATTATTCACGGAGAAAAAGCCCGAAAAACAAAAAAGGAGTTTCGCGTCCAAGGCTACCACTGTGCAGACACCTCAGGCAATGGTAGCCTTATATGTTTATCGTTGATTTCCTCAATAAATTATTTATCTCCTATTTATTTCATAAAAGTACTTGAATAGTATTTCTATTAATTTTACGTGTGTGTATGGTGAACCAAACATTTGGATCAAATCAATTGTGCGTATCTTCGAGGATACATGATTTTTTACGAAACAAATAAGATTCGATGGATATTAAACACGATAAATAGAAAAGAACATCGCAATAAATAGCAATTGCTGCCACTTTCATGACTTAATGCCAGAACTAATTTAAAACTAAAGTAAAAATCAAGTCAAAGCAAAACTCATTCTAAATCAAAGATTCTTCGACTACGAACAATAATCTTGAAAAAAAATTTCCAGTTGTATAAACAGTCTAGTCATTTAGATACACCCACAATTCTTCTTTATGACGTGTCTTGCGAAATCCCCGCGACAAGTGAACGCGCTTTTTGGATTTGAGTATTTTAGACAAATATATAAATTACAATTCGTTACATATAAGTACTTGTTGGTCATTTGTTTGCTTCTTATCGTTTTTACAATTGACTTTATTTTTTACATAAGAAAGTAAAGGAATGATAATATAGATAGCAACCGTTTTAAGTTCGCGCCAATTGTTTTACACCTAAAAGTTACATAAAAATTTTCTGCTCGGCGTTGCGCACTAGTACTTATTAATCAAATGTGTAAATTTAAACAATTATTTTCTACGTTTTCTTTATACTTTAAATGGACCAGTTAATATGTGCAGGGAAATTTTTGAGTATATGGCTTGTATAAAAAAAACATTGCAACCGCATTTTGGTGATACCCATAGCTTATAGAATTTTGATATTTTTAAGTTATTGATATGTGATCATATTATCATTTATTTCCTATATAATAATTAGCATATCTGATACTTATTTAGTGAACGATTATTAATCTATATGTAATTAATTAAAACTAAAGGTATTTAAATATAAATAAGTAATATAGAAAGTTACATCATGAATACTTTACAAATTATTGTATAATTATCACATTGCTCGAGTAAATTAAGTACACAAAACAATATTTGATGTAATGAAAAACATGTTTATCTTCAGGTATCCGTTTGATAATTTCCTTAATTTTTCTTACTAAACGAGTCTTGTAATTACATATTATGTTTCCAAAGAAAACAATATAATTACCAAAAAGCGCACATCTTTGTAAATATAAAAATAATCTAATGAGAGCAATCTTTTTATTGCATTTGGATAATAGGATCGTGTTTAACACATCAAAATACGTAGAAAATAATACATTTGGCAAAAAATAAACTAGTTTTATTATATGACGCCGATTAGCTAATAGTCAAAAAAGCAGAGTATACCTATGCTTCTGGTAAATTTTATCATATATATATATATAAGGAATATCGCGGCATACCTCTGTGTTACATATATTAGCTATATTATAGTACCATATCAGATCTCAAATATGCAATAAATTTTATTAATAATGAGTTAACGTTCTCTCATCAGCTATACAATATGCCGACTAAAATACTTATGAAGTTAATTCCAATCGATAGCATTTTTCTACAATTAACTACAAACTTATAATCAAGGTACCTCCCGCACTCCGCACACACAAATGGTATCTGTTTACCCAAATTTAACACGACAATCGCGATCGATCGGTTATCGATTGTACTCCAGATCGCCTTAGTCGTGCGTTCATGGGAGGTCCGCTCTCTTATCAGGCTTAATTAGCGTGCCGTGCAAGTTTTATCGTAATTCCGAGATCTTAGTGTGCACACGTGCGAAAACAATTCAGGGGGATCTTCCATACCTGTCGCATATATAAAGCGTAGAACTCGACTATCCAAGCTGACAGTTTACGACTGGAACTTATAACACAACAGGTGATTAAATTCAATTCTTGCGCGGTATCATGAGGAGCTTATTGTTCATCGCTCTCATCGCTTTGTGCGTTACTTTGGTCCTAGGAAGTAAGTCTAACATATATTGTTATCTGTTGTTACTGAATGTGAATGAAAAAGGTTTTTTTAGAAACGAAGATTATTAGTGTTAATGAATATAAAATTAGTTTTAAAGGAAACTTTTTTACATGCTTTATTTATTTATATGCTGCATAATTTTTTGCGAGTTTTTATTACGATTTGATGATAATTTTCCTTCGCTTTCTGATTAGCTTTCAATTTTATACGTATTTACTTTATTATGCAATATAAAAAGTTTTTGCAAATGACGAGTAATTTGAACAAGTAAGACAAACATTGTTCAAAAATACTGATAAAATTGATGGAAAAATCGTGCTTGCAATATTAACTTTGAATACTGATGAATAAACTAGATTATAATTTTTGTTATATTTAAATTAAATAAAAATGACTTAAGGTTTAGTTTTATATATTACATTTATATTCAGATTTACTTTGAAACTAATTTTTTGTTCGAGCTCTAGAGTCACATTCAGTTATAAATAACCTATTTCATTAAATATTAAAATATATATTTATATTAAAGTACTTTTGTAATTAGATTGGGACGATTACCGCCACTGTAAACAAACCCAATGTGCGAGTGAGTATACACATATTTTATTTTAATAAATCTGATTGGTCAACTATTGAATTTAATAATCCACATTCTATATGGGCTATGCTACAAAATTTGACACATTTTCAAGAAAAATTTGTTATTTTTTATTTTTTGCTCTTCCATGGTTTTTACCACTTAGACAGATGCTAAATGTATTCAAAATATGTCTCCTAAGTTGTGATAAATTAATTTTAAATATTACCTTTTTTATGGGCATTTTTTTTACAAAAAATCTAAATCAAAATTTTGAATTCATTCAAATGGTTTTTTTCTTTATTTATAGTAATGCTGAGCATATACTGCCTTGATTAATAGTTAAAGCTTTGCGAAAAGTACTAAAATTACTTCTGTTTTGACTTTTTTGAAGAGAATTAATTCTTATAAGTTACCTGTTTATAGAAAAGTGTATATATATATATATATATATAACTCGTATATTGTACATAATGTGATGATTCGTGTTTATAAATATATAAATATAAAAGTGTCCAAAATCTGTTTTAAAAATATCTGGCCACATATACTGAATGTGCAGAATATCTTTGAATTGTTATATTAACTTTTATTGTACTGATACTGCAATAAATGATGAAGTTTACTATAATTATCAGGAATGTAATCAAATTAAAAGAATATACGCGCTTATTAAATTTATAAATAAGAATTGTATAAGAAAATACGAAAATGGCTTCGGAGATTACAAAATTGATTAGTTCTTTGTTTTAGAAAAATAAATTAAATTTAATACTTTATAAATGACATTAAATTCAAGTATAATTAAATATCTTTATTTTGGTGGTGGTAGGACTAAAACAAAGGAATACATTTCAAAGATAACGAGGCTTTGGAGATGATATTCAATTTTTCCTCGGATCAAAAAATTATTTTCAATGTATTTTTTAAACTCATTAATTGTATTAACTTAATTATAGTAATATTCAAGGATTATTGTCATGCTTTTAGATGATCTATTGTATAAAATGATTAAAAAACTATAAGTAGTGTAAAAAAGCAGAAATGTGTAATAATCTATTTTTTTGCAAAATGTCAATAAAAGTTTTTTTTCATTTTATTAGCACTTAAAATTAAAGTTTAAGAGAGTTTAAGAGTTCAAATGGCATAGCTCAAAAGTTAAAAAAAAACTTTTTTTATTTCTAAAATAACAAGAAAATCACACTAGAAAAAGGTTTTGGAAAGGAGATTATACATTTACGATTACCTTTGGTGTATGATTACCATTAATGACTAAATTTTTTCTCATTATTGCAACATATAAATCTAGTTCCATGCTAAATTGAAGTCTTTAAATTGAAATGCAAACAAATACAAGCCATAACGCCGAAAATGTCCATTTTTATAGAATGACTCATACATGAAATTTATTTTGCATACTAACAATATTACGCTACATAATACAATACTTTTAATGAACTTTACAAACGGTGTTTTCTGCTTCATATTTAACGGGATGTTCTACTTGGCAATATTTTGCATATTTTAGTTCTAGTAAAAAAAATTGCTTGGGATGATGCAAAATGCAGACATCATTACACTTCTTTGAGCCAAAATCTACTATTTCGCCAAAATTTCAACGAATGATCTGAAAACTTCGTGAAAATGCAATTTTCAGTAGTCTTTAAATACCTGACTGAATATTTGCGAAATAGTAGATTATGAGCCAAGGAAGTGCAAAGATGACTTTATTTTCCAGAAATCCAATATCCATAGTATTTTTACTAAAATCAAAATACTGTAATGCCGGTAAGGTAGGACTTATCACATCCCCTGATTAGTATTAAAACGCATGGTAATTATAATTTTTTTAAAACAGGATTCTATAATTTTAAGTATGTTAATTTGAAAGAGAAATACTTAAAGGGATGTGCTAGTTTCATAAAATTCCATCCATAATTCACAATTTTCGAAGACAAAAATTTTTCATAATTATAGATGGAATTTTGTGAAACTATAGAATCACAAATGTGTACGTCATTCTCAAGGAGCTGATTTCTAATCTTTGTAAAGTATATGTAAGGAAATGTATATATTTCATGCAGATTTTATTCGAATTATTTTATTTATGCTTTCAGATTTAGGAGGAGCATCTAGAGAATCTTGCTATAGAAGATGTTACAGTAAGGCTGCAAATCAACCATTTAAAATTCTAGATCGAAAGTGTAAATTATCTTAATTATTAATAAAATATTGTTTTATATTTTTAGGTGAAACCATGCCCTAAGGGATCGATGACCAGGAAGATGCCATGAAGATGAATGTATTTCATCTTAGGATATTGAGCTTGTATATATATGGAAAATTTTTTTTTCTATACTAAACGATTATTCATACACATAAAAAATTTAACTCATATGTGTAAGCTGTTAAGTTGTAAAAAATAAGCATAATATGCAAATAATCAATTAATTTATATATTTATATAATAAGTTTTTATACAAAAAGTTGCTTATGAAAAATGCAACAAAGAAATATAGCTAATTAATATACAAAATTTTATAATCTTGTTATTTATTATTCCTTAAAAAAGTAATCTATGATCGATAACTTTTGCGAAGATAAGTCTTAATCATTCAAGTGCTTATTTTAAACCTACACAAGATAAGAGAGTTTTTGATATACTTATGAAATAGTTATTACACACAAATTTTATTGTTAGTTTTGTGCAAATTGACAAATGCTAGGTATACCTATATCAATTTTATTAAAAAACATTATTCCAACATTATACCATAATTACTTATTAATTAAAAATCCACTCTGTACATATTACACACATACGTACAATTCTAAAATCAAAATTTACAAAGCTTTTTCGTAAGTGTTTGAAAAACTCTCGTTCGACACATGGAAGCAGTAGAGCAACAGGTCTCGATAGATGCACCTACAAAATATTAACGAGAAGGAATATATGATGTCAGTTAGTAATATTAGCTTGGTTATTATTGCTTGACCTGCACTCGACCAGTTGATCAATATTTATATTCTCCTAAAAACAGTTTGGAAATTTTAGATAAACGTATCCTAATAAATTTTCTTCAAATCGTACTAAGTACAAGGTAGGAAACTGAACACAACAATTTACATGAAAAAAAAATCGTGCCTTGACCAACTGCAAATAAATCGTGTCTAATTTACAATATTACGGCCGCTTATATATATATTATCGTCGCTCTTTATCAAGTGTAAATGACAATTGACGGACCTGTCGACGTACTAAAGCTTAAACATCAGGCGTATTGACCGGATTGAAATTTACGGATTTAGTAGTTTTCAAAAGGAGATAAAGCATACATTATATGTATATCGGATCGAGGTTGTTGTACGAAATGAATTGTACAAATTATGATTATTATAAAGAATAAATTACCAGAGATCGTTACATAGGTAGAATCAGTTGAATAATTAAATCTTATTGCTCTTCACAGAAATTGGCTCTGTCTATTTTATAAATAACTTACAGTGCAATATTTACAATAATATATGAAATTAATTTTAGTTCTTAATTATACAAAAACTAGTGTACTTACTTTGAAACATCGAAAGTAAACGGTAAAGGAATGGGTACCTAACATTATATTTTTTATATAGCCTTCAGGTTTCTAGATTTAATATAATTTCCATGATTTTCAAAGTTTTTTTTTTAGAGAAAATTAATATACAGGATTTTTAAGGATTACCGTTACGAATCCAATGTCCAAATTTAGAAATTCAAAGTAAAAACTCTTGCGTATCAATTATGAGATTCATTTAAATTTTGACAGTTCGCTTCTAGGATCCGTCATTTGAAATCATTATATGAAGCCAGGCATCATTTTCAAATTTTCATAACGGATTTGTAATTAGCGTCTCTTATAGCGAAACCTATAAAGTTGTGGAATTTGTATATAAGCTCTTATGTTACAAAAGTTGACTTGATAAAGCGAGAGTAAGACTAGTTCATAATAAGCATTCAATACATTTTTTAAAGTTACCTATAAACTAATCGATTAAGAAAATAGTTATATTTATTAAGCTTGACCTTGTATGTTGAAATTTGCTGTAAAATTTACCAAAATGTAAGATGAATTTGCTTAGATATGTTTTCAGGAACGTTTGATTATTCACTTGAAGATTTATTGACCGATTAAAAAATACATTGCCCGCCTCATTATCAAACTCACAACATACCGAACCCACAAAAGACTAAAAAAAACTGGTATCGAAGAGAACGAGAATTCGTTGGCATGTACCCAAGGTTGTAGCAACGCAACTGAATTATTCAATCAATACAATAGAATTCGAGGGCAATTAGTTTCCAGATGCAACCCACCGAGAAAGATTCCTCGAAGGCGCTTAATAAGTAATAAAAGCACCAATTACCGCGTGCGAGGACAGACCTTTCAATCTGCTTGTGTGTCTTGTATCAGCCGGTTAAAAGTGGAGCTCTCGGTGAGCTTTCTTCGATTATACAGGCAGGCAAAATTAATAAATAGGATCTTGTTCCTGAGATATGAGTATTAAGTTCTATTGTGAACCACTGAATCTGTATCCGACCTAAACATTTGTATTGGTAAAAGCGATAATGTATAGTCGACGCACCCTTGAGATATATGTCGATTTAAAGTTCACAAGGATTCAAATTAGCCATAACTGCAGTTTGTTTAATTTATTTGTTCTTGAAATGCGTTTCGAAATTTTAAATTGCCATAACTCGAAGACAAAGGATAGTATGGACACGATTCAAAATGGAATTTGAAGGGTGTATATCGAGTACTATATAATACAACTTACCGAAAAAAAAAAAAAAAACTTTAGGTATGGGCGTGTTGTGTTATCGGACGTTCGGTTATGAGTACTTGGTGTATCGTGTAAGTTTACATGTCAGTTGACACATCTTTGCATTTCTTTCTGAGTTTTGATTCTGAAAATTCACAGCAGACATCAGTGAAGTATTTAACGTTGGTCTATACTGTTGGTACAATACTGGCTAGTCTTAAGAGTCTTCCCTTGGCAGTCATGCCATTCAATAATAAAAATTGATAACTTTCAAACGAAAGACTGTTTTGAAAATAAAGGTTTTGTTGAAATTCTTTAAATTAAACAGAACATTACAATTTTAACATGCAGACGGTTACTAGTGACTATATCGTTGTAAGTTTTATTGATAAATAGATGTTGATTGAGATATAAACCTAGAATCAAATGACAAAACATATTTAATTTCAATAATTAAATTGAGAAAATTACACATCGCATTATATACAAAATTATACTATGATGGTGAGTCGCTACTGTAATATTTTAGCACAATTTGAACTTGTCATGAGGTTTATTTTTTTGAACTTTTCGAATTTAGAATAAATTCGTCTTGTCGTGACCCACACTGTATATCGTGATCGAAAGAATCGGACACATTTTGTTAAGGCTTAGAAGCGATTGGCATCAAAAGAAAGCATGTGACTAAAATCGCAAGTTATCAAAATTGATGATTTGTTTTCTCTTTCAACATATAAAGGTTTTGGCAAAACAATTAACATAAATGATTTTCTTTTATGCTTTGTTTTTGATTGGATAGAAAACAATATATATATATATATATAAAAAATATATTGTTAACAGAATTTACGTTTAATTAGGTAATGTATTTAAATTAATTTCACAGAAAGTAATCAGTATGTAACCGATTTCAAATTATCCTACTAGGTAGATTATCTTCATGAAGTTGAGATATTATCGTTAATACTTCATTTACATTTTAATAAGATTTTATGATTATTACGTAATGGAGATTATTGATGAATGTGACAAATTCAAAGAATTGATGAACTTCTTGCATTAATGAATTTGTACATCCGATCTTTAATAAAATTGTATTAGCTTTTGGATAATTAAAAATGAGGTTCTAAGAATATGTCAGTGCTGTTGGCATATTAGATTCAATGTAATTAAACTTGAAGCAGCGTCTATGTTTTTTTTACTTTTGCCGCATTCTTTATAACAATTATAATGAAACATTACATCAATATTATCGATAGAAATTTTTTTCACGCAATAAAACAATTACTTTTTAATCATAATAAAAGATTCTTACACAAACAAGTCTTTTTATTTTTGTCACATTCACAAATAGTGCATTTAACTACTACTTAAGAAATGTAATTTTTTTTGATTATTCGAATGTTGACAGTTGTGTTTTCATGACTCTCATTGTTTTGAGAGACGTGAAGGAATTTTATTCGTGGCAGTCTGAGGTTCGTTGACGAATTTTCGATTATTTCGCGCGCCTAACATTTCATTTAATTGACGGTTACAATACATTAGTCAGCGGCATGAACACACTGACGCTGTCCTTCGTTTGCCTTTTACGAGACAAGAAAAACACGTTAGCTGGAAAATCCAGTGATTTGTGTTTTTCTTTTATCTTGAACTTAATTGTTTCTCAAAATAAAATGTAAAAAAAGAATAAAATGTTACGCAGAAGAAATTTTACCTGCAATGGTGCATTGCAACGTTAAATGAGAGGAATCAACATGATGATAGCCAATTTGTTTGTGAATTAGTGTTTATGTTTAAAACTACTGATATTGGCTGTATGAAAACATTTATGTTATAAATAAGAAAATTGTTTGGGTGAATAAAGGTATTCGTCTAAAAATATGATTCATTCATTTATAATTACTCAATATTAATACAATAATAACATTAAAGCTGGCAACCTACTTATTTTAGTTAGTCAAATGTTATCTAAAGAAAAATTTCCTTTCCTTTATAAGAATCTGTACTAGAACACTTATTCCAGATGACTGTCTGAAGTAATAGTTTGTACAATGCCAGGATACGTATTAAACTATGTATAGTTTCACTCTTAATTTATGTTTGGCAATTATGCAAAGCATTTTTCTGCACAAAGAATTGATTAACATTATTAAGAATTGCATAAACTGAAGCTACTGACAAGAAATATAATGAAAATACAAAATAATTATAAAAACTAGAGTGGGCAAACTATAGTGAAAATTTGGTATATTATTCATTACTTATTTAGTTTAGAATACACCAAATTACTAAGTTATAATATAATAATAGAAAAATAATCTTATTATTCTCATTAGTTTGTGATTTTTAGAGCAAGTATAGTTAATTCAATTTTGTAGCAGTAAATAATACTAATTTATTCTCTGAAGTTTTACTTACTTCAAATGGAAGCTTTGTGATGCTAAAAAAAACAGTTTTGGGATAATAAATGTATGTTATGTAAAGGTTGTATACCTTCTTTATTGAGTGGTGATAGTTTTTAAAAATTTACCAGTTTTAAACTGTTTTCAGAATTTTATAATAATGTTGCTCATACGTAAAACTTTTTAAGAAAGAATAGTTCAAATAATACTGTATCACTGTGCTTGTTAAAAGTTCTTCATCCGTGATAAAACAATTTCTTTACTTTTGGTGGGTTAAAAATTTTAGTTTTATAGAATATTTCTGTGGATTTTCAATAATATACGTTGACAAATTTTTGAAAATGTTATTATTTATATTCTTATTTTTTCGGATTCGATAACTTTATATACAGGAAAAGAAAATTATTTATCTGCATTATTAAATTTTTTTTAAGGTACCTAAATGTAACAATAAGTAATTAGTTAGTGGTAAACGTTGATATTCTTTGAATTCCAATAAGTACTGAAAATATAATATAGTTATTAAAATTTTAAATTTATTCTTTTAAATTTATATAAGCTTACTTTATTCAAAATTAATAATAATAATAAAATCAAAATCAGAATATTGTATGTATATAATTATTTTATTTAAGATCTATATATATATAATACCATTGTACATCACATGCATGAAAAAGTGGACGTCATAACATATAGTAGATTACGCTACAGGGGAGGAAAAAATTTGCCTTTCGCTCGGGTGTTAATTTATAATTTTCCTCCCGAGTAGCGTATACTAATTTTTTAGCTAGTGAGGACGAAAATACAACATCCTCAAACAGGCGCTGGGAGAGAAAGTGGTACTTTCGGCCCGTTAGGCAAAAAAAAAATTGAAAAAGTGTCTAGGAGTCACTTCTTATTTCTTTGGTTACTGATAAATAATGACTGCTAGTATATTTTAAAATCATTAAATGGGTTCTTAACATCATTATGTATAAATCAGATGCACATACTATAAGCCCTTTGAATGGAAATAACGTGTAAATCCAATTCAATAATGTGTTCCTATCTTTCGAGGTTTCGAAATTATTATTATAGCAAAACTAAAATTGTTAAGTGTAAATAAAATTATAACACTCATTCCATTAATATTCTTAATTAGATGATAAGCCACTGAAAAATGACTTCTTGTATAAATTTTTGATAAATTATAATAAATTCTTTTTTAACTAAGTGCGCAAAGCATGACTCTTCATGCTAGTTTTTTTCATGCAAAACATGGATTACAGGCACTCCAGTTGGAGAGTTGCGCATTTGCTGAATTGGCAAAGCATTTGCTGAGCGTGCAAAGTATTTTCCGAGTGCGCAAAGCGAACACAAAAAATCGAACTTTGATAATAAATTTTGAAAATCAGCATTGGCAGTATGTCTATAAGCAGAGATTAGTAATCTCTGCTATAAGCATCGATGTTTAACTGTTCTCTGAAAATTAATTCTGAATGAGTATTGCTTTTGACTTAATTAGTGATAATTAGACCAAATTCATCTAAGTCCAGTGTTAATTTATAACCATGTTTATGATGGTTATATTAAAATTATAATATAATACATTTAAAAACTTGTATACATACTCTAATAGAGTTATATTGAATAATCGAGTTATACATTCACTCTGACAGAGTGTAAATATTTAATTAATAATAAACTAGACGAGAAAAGTATATTCACACACTCTTGTTAAAAGTAAAAATCTAAATAATTTAATTACGAGTATCGCTCTGCGTTTATGTGAAGTATAATTTTATCTGTAGGCGGAATAACTTTTGTAATTAATATTTATTATGTAATAAAATAATTAAATTAAAACGTTACTCGTGTTTAAAGTGCGTTCTATATTTTACTATATAATGTAATAAATTCGAGTGATATATTTTAACCTAAATATTAAATTCTATGTCTAAAATCAACTTTATTAGAACAAAAACGTTAAAGTTGAGATATTATTCATAGTTTAAGCGAAATTTGAACTTTAAGAATTTTTGAGTGTATTTTTTTAAAGTTACATATTTCGTTAACTGCCACTTTAGCTAATTATTTTTACAATAACTTTTATTAAAATAAATTTTATGATAGCATATCATAAACTTTTATTATATTTGTCTTGATTGAAATTGCATCGTATTTTTGTTATTCACTAAAGTTGTATTTGCTGTCATAAATTTCATTTAAACAAACGACATTGTCATAACATTATTGTAGTGACAGTTTGTGAAGTAAGGAACTTGAAAAGTCCCGTGTTTAAATAAAAATTGTTTTTTCCAATAGTGAAATAAAATAATTTTACACGCGTAATGAGACGTTCTATCTGTGTTCTATTTTAAAAGTGTTATAATTTTACTAGTGTATCGAAGATGTTAATTAAATAAAAGAGCCATCAAAATTGCTTCGATCTTTGCTTGATGGATAGATAAAACTTGATTATTTTAATGCACTTGTTTTTGGAATGTACAACCAAAAAAAATTAAATTATTTTTTATTGACAATCCTTTATTAATAATATTCTGAATATTTAAAATAATTCTTAAAATAATATAAAAATTTATAAATAAATTAAACAATAATCCAGTCTGTCCGTAACGAATGGTTTTATCTAAAGAGTATTTGGCTCTATTCTGGCTCTATTTCAGCAATTTTGAACGATTTATACGTACGATTCCACAGGCAAAGATGTTATCGCTTCTTAACGAAATCACGAGATCAGAACGTTTTACCTGTATAAATTTGAAACTGATAATTATAATTCAATTCAGCCACAAGAATTAAACCAACATTTATAGCAGCGTTTTATTGACTTACTTGGCATATTTCGTTGTCAAATATATTGCTTCATGCTGCTGCGGCCTTTGTATAGTTTTACAGCCAATTTATATAAATTATCACAATTTGGGTCATTTCTTCTCGGTTCCTTGTTGTGATCAGCTATATATAGATTGTTAAAAATAAATCCGAGCAAGTTAACTGTTGGGTTATTGTCATCCTTATGGCTTATGAATAGATTATGTAATTTAGGATTAGTTGAACAATAGTCACGATAATAAGGCGATCTTTTGATTTCCATTAAAATATTTGTACCCAAAAAAAATTAGTAATTCTTATTTAGTTATACATTCTCCTTTTGCCTTATTCTGTTGTGATTAACGGTTTGTTTCTTGAACTGTAAGTATTAAATTAAACAAATCATCTGAAAAAGATAGAAAAATGAATGAATCACCCGGAATATAGGCCCATTCTACTTCTTCATGCATTTTTGGCATCGAAAATCACAAAAGGTAATTTACATTGTTACCGCTAAGTGGTTGATAGGTAGTGATAGTTGGCAGACACCTACCACGCCTGTTATCAGTTTTTTTAACCTATTTTCAATGAACAATCACTCAAAATTACTTCTCGCGAAATTTATAACTACCTATATTACAAAAACTCAATATTGATAGAGTTCAAAATATTGTGTTCGATATTACATCTTCAGCTTAACTTAACTTCTTATAACGATTTTAACAGTGCGCACCAAATTTACGAGTACGAACGGAAGATGTGACGTTGGCATATTTACGGAGGATTATACAGGAGCTTAACTTTTTCCGCAATGAATATTTTTTAAATTAGATTGAATAGCCCTATTTTTGATTCATTTATTGAATATTACAAATCTTCAATCTTCATGCGCGTTCAACTCATTCAACACTTCAACCGTGTTTCTGTTACGCGAGGTGTTCATTCTATGAGTGCATTATGCAAAAGCAACGAAACTTTAAGTAATTTTTTTCTTAAAAATTAATTCGGCAACCATAATTCAAAAAATTTCTATTATATTATTTGAAATTTAAAGAATCAAATATATTTTTTTTTTCATAATGATACCCAGCACTTCGATTTGGCGAAGAACCGCAATAAATGATTCCTGTATATTATCCTGTATATTCCTGGCAGAGATTTAATTGGGTCTCTATCAAGTCCATAGTCAGTTTTTTCTGTTGATGACTCAAAATTTGTATTTTTTAATATACTTGAAAATAGATGAAACTGTTTTCTCATTTACTAAATTAGTTTTTATCGATTTTTAAAATTATCCGTCTTAGAGATGGTTTCTTCACCAGTCGAACCCGACGATGTTCTATTAGGGATCTTGAATGCCTATTCAACACAAAATGTGATAATTACATTTTATATCGATTAGAAACAAATCGAGACTCCAACACTGAACCTCATTAAAACACAGCCTACGAAACTTGGTGTGGGCAAAGCCTTGTAATTAAATAACAATTAGTTATATTACTTAATGGGAAATCTTTTTTAAAACACTGAGTTTATTATTTTCTACGCTTAATACATGGAAGTATAAATAAATGCGACAAGGAGCTTAATTTTCAATCAATCTTTTTAACGTGAAATAGGGGGTTAAATTATAATTTAGTTTTTTTTTTAGTTACCAAATTATAATGTAGGTTTTTTATAGATGTTACTGCGATACTACTATAAACAGTAGCAGCTGATGGGACCATAATCAGTTCGAATACAGTAGGTATATAGAGCTTATACATAGTAAGTACTACGAATTGCAGAAAATGATTAAACACCCAGAGATCAACCTGAAATTCCGGACAGTTTGAAATGGGTAAAGAGCGACCTTTTAGTTAACTTCACATTCACATGAAGTAAATACTTTCTGAGTTTATGCAATAATTAACAAAATTGAGGTAGTTGGTGCCGTGAAAATTCGTGTAGAGTCACAATCGTACAACGCGACATCTTTGAAGTACTTGTGCTGGTAACGTCATTAACAGATCATCAACAAATTGTAACCTACCAACATTTAGTTCGATTCGCAAAATTCAAAAGTAATTTACAAATCGGTTTCGATAACTCTCCACATACATTTATGCATACCGACTAAGAAATCAAAATTTCGTTTACTTCCCAATTAGTCCATGCAATGCGCGAATAACGATTAAATATAAAAAGATGAAAAGTAAAGTAGCCTAAAAGTAATAGTTCATCGTTTTTTCCGGGATGCACAACAAATATTTGCGAGTCGGGCGCTGCAGTTGCGTTCCGTCGACACACGTGACTAGTCCGATGTGTGTATATATATAAAACAGCGGCGCGCGATGTTGGTCCGGTACCAAACGCGCAGTAGATCTCGAGCAGCGAACAACGAGTCCGCTGCCCTGTAGACAGCCTCTTCCTTACATATTTTCCGTAAGTCCTACTACACTTTTTCGTTTATTATCATTGAATTATCGTTTAGTTCTGGTGGACTTTTAGCTGTGAATGCTTATCGGGTGCGATTGTAACAGTGGCAAACATCAGTGCTAAGTACATATTTATTTCACATTTTTGATAATGCAAATCCAGTTATTTTGTTGTATAGGCTTATTTAGTGATGCGTTTAAGCTTTCATATAACGAAATTGATGTTGATCATGGAAGAGTTAGAATCACGAAAAATTGTGTATACTGTGATTGTTTCGAGAAAACTTTTTAGAACAGTGATTTAATACACGGCTTAATACACAACTTTTGTCTTCTAAATTATGGAATTGTTAGAAACTTCATAAATTCTTTATATTGGATAAACGCTAGTTACAATTACAAAAAGAAAATTCCTAGATTGAGCGACTTTCAAAATTCAATAATTAGACCTGATACAGAGGCGCATTCAAACGTTTGTACATCATTATCATATCTCGTGACTATTAAACTAAAAAACTTATTTCCTAAGAACGTATATCAAAGTCTCGTCAATTTCGAGTCAAACTACCAAAAATAGAAGTTTACAGATCGATTTTCCATTCAATTTAATTACTCGGAATGTCGTCACTTAGCGTTTCCTATAAGCGCGCGCGAACGTGTCTAAAGGCGATCGGAATTGCGGCTTCGTCATTTTAAGATAGATATAGACAAAGAGAATCGGTATAGAGAGATCGCGACGAAGGCTAAGGTCGTTAAGGCGGTTACAACGAATCCGCGTAGTAGCGCATATAATTACAATGTGTACTTCTAGACGAGCGCGAACGATGATTTATCGGTTTTTCTAAGCATCATCTCACGTGGTGCCGTAACGTCTCTCATTATCTCTCTCTGAATCTCAATCTTGTTTGTGGATCGTTGAGTGACCGATGCGTGCTAAAGCTCGAAGATGCCAGCATCCAAACATCAATGAATGTGAACGTGTGAATTTTTCACTTAACAAAGATATTTGGAAATTCAGAATAGATTCTCTATAAGCATTTTGACATATGGCGTATAGTTAACTTTACCGTATTCTTAGTTCATTTATCTAACCTCAACGATACGCACAACACAACTCGACAATTATGTCAGATATATTCACAAAATTTAGACTATGATATTCAAAAACGTTGGTTGCAAGCATATAATGTTAATTTTCCACTATAAAATCCTTTATTCAGATTTTAATAAAATTGTTTGTCGAATTTACTTGTCAATGTTGCTATTGAAGATACAATAAACCAATACTTTTATCTGAATTAAATTTGGTGCAGACATAAGATTTTCTTTTTTGGCTGATTGTATTCCAATTCGGCCAATATGATTAGGAACGTTCTGAATATATATTCGAAACGATGACACACACTTGAAAGTTTGTAAATAAGTAGATTTTAATAATATAAGATCACAAACAAAATTTTAGAAAGATTGGGTCCTCGTTTAAAAGTTATTAATAAGTATAAATGTCAATTTAACAGGCACTGTATAGAATATCTATCAATGTGATACCGATTTTCACGTGTAATCGAGAAAAAACAATGTCAAGTACTTGAAATTTTGTATAACAATAAGTAATTATACTTTAAACATGTATCAACTATAAAAAATGTATGTTAGAAGCTATAAACGAAGCAATTCAGGATTAACATGGTAAAAATGGCAAATTCGCAGTCAGAAGTTTGTCAAATTAATCTTTATACGTATAGTCAGAAAATACTTTTAAATGCATTTGAATCGATTTTAACCGGTTTCATTCTTCAATCATAAAAGCTCAATTTTTAAATTTGACTAACTTTTGGATTTTATTATATAGCCAGTACATCTTTAAATTGATGACTAATTCGAGCTAAACTTAATAATTGCAGATGGAAATTCGAATCAATTACTTGTGGTGTTAGAATTGTTGTATTTATTCGATTTGTGCAGAAAGGAACGTATAAAATCGTAATTTTGTAAGTACTGTTTTTATCCGGAAACTATAGTTCTGTAATAATAGCATATTTCGATACTGGTACGATAAAGTGATTTGACTCTCGTGTGAACAATAATGTTGATTCATACTTCATAGTTCAATGACATTTTGAATACGTTTTAGAATACGCCAAGGACCAGTTTGTGTCCTTTAATTTGAAATTTTACGAATCATCATAGTTAACAGAATTAGTCATTGGGCTATATTCTTGTGGGCATTGTTCTCTTTTTTAAAATGCAAATTTAAGCCGTGAATTCCAAGTACGTGATCTCCCAAAAATAATGTACAGCGCAATAATGTATGATTGAAGAATTCTTGATACTTGATTTACAAAACACAATAAATTAATAATGATTGAAAGTTTTGCAAACTTTTACATAAACAGTTTTGCAGTGCTAAAAAATTTATATGTTGGTTGTCATTTTTCCCATTTTTAGCAAATAATAAAATAAATATATAGCAGATAAATACAAGCTTAATAGATATCGTAATCGTGAAATATTTAATTCAAATATTTAATTCTGAGTCCCGTATCCAAAATTTGAGTATTAGGTATGACAAATAAAAATAGATTATTTAGTTAATCATTTTTAAATAAAGAATCAAAACTGACACGAGGATGGATACGTACTAGAAAGTTACATAAATATATGTTTAAAAAACATTTAAAAAATCCATAAAAAGTATGTATATTAATGAATTGAACTTACTGAAACAACTTTTCTTTCTCTGGACGAATACAAATAATATTTCAATGAATCAAAATTTCCAGCAATTCCCGGTATAAATATCGCGCAGTTTTCCTGCTTTGAATCTCAACAATATCGTCTATTTATGAAGCTAAATTACCAATACTCAATTAAATACCAATTGCTGCACGGAATTCACGCTCCGCGCGATCCGCTGAAATCATCGCTATAAAATTCATAACGATAATCATCGTATATACATACACATATAGTACACATACGCATTACGCTTGCCTTTTTTGAGCCTGTATTTTCTCAAGGACGTCAATTCTTACAATCCCGCAGAAAAGTCGACGTTTTTCATTTGGATTTATCATTATATAAAAACTCTATAAACTGAATAAACATTCAGTTTGATTAAGAGCTCTAGTTTCGTTACTTAATTAGAATTATTAATTTTTTTTTGTATCATTAATAAAGTTTTTTAAACTAAACTATGTCTAACAAAAGTAATAACTTGGAGTTCTTTTAGCGATTACTTATTTTCATAGAGAAACATGTGAACAAGTTTTCTTAATGTATATATATATATATATATATATTATACAAACTCTTGATATTTTAAAATCTTATTTCTAAAATTGTTTACTAATCTTTACGCTGTTTTTACTTTATAAAATTTGTTTATTAATATAAGCTTTGGAAATTCGGTTCGATATACTGTATAGTGTTTTGTGAAAAAAAAAAAAAAAAATAGTTGCTGATACGAAAAAAAATCTTGCACTTTAGTATTTTATTTAGTAGAACCAATTGGATTGCTTCTAGTTATTCTCATTTTATAATATTATATGCCTCTGTTTTTATTCGAATGAAATTCTCTGATTAAGACTTAATTTAAATTCTTTTTTATATCCGTTCGAGATTGTCATGGACGCGATTATATTTTTCATTGTTTGGAAGTCACTTTTATCTTATTTCTTAACTTTATCTCACGTTATTGTTACTATACTGCGTTTTTATTTGCAGGATGTTACACAAATCAAAGTCGTTACTAAATTATACTTTACATTATAGTTTTTACTTGCAATGCTATTGGATTGAAGTAAAAACCGTATTAATTTTATTACCAGCTTTTCGATTTTCAAGCTTCTTTTTTGTTTAAAATGGCTTAACAAATTATTTTAATAATTCTATATTTGATCTTGAACGATATTATTTAGTATTGCATTTAAAGTTATTGAACAAAAATATTTATTGCTTTACTACTATGAAATATTATTTTTGATTAAATAATGTCATGTCTTCACATAACATACTAAATTTATGAACGAAGGTAGAAAATGATTAACTGTTGTAAAGTCATTGGTTTAATACTCTCTTATATCAGTTAATAAACTGAACATCTACACAAAGCTAGATAATATATTTTGAGATTTCTGCATGTGACGTATAACATGTGATGTAAATTAATTCAAAGTAGGTAATGTCCACACGAATTTTACCAATTGCATCAATTTCCGAAAGAGCATATACTCGGGTTGAAATCATTTTTTGAATAGAATTAAGACGATCAAGTTATAACTATCCTTTTGTATTTTATTCGAGGGATATATTATATATTTTTAAAATGGGCTCTTGTAGTATTTAATATTATTATTAAACTCAGCGATAGACTGCTAAGCGTCAAGTTATCTTGAACTTGAATCTAGTATAACTTTTGTTATTTTTAATAATTAATTTATTGAATAAAATGGTAAAAATAAAGCTCAATGACGATTGGAAATTTTACAGATTGAAGACAGAATTGAATCAAAATGAGGACGACGTTAAGGCTGTTATTTCTATTGGGAGCCACAATTGGCACAATCTACGCAGCAGCGACTAGAAAACAGTCGAATTTGCCGGCATGGGTGGACTGCACCAGTAATTTGGATTGCGCTCCTGGATACTGCTGTACAATATGTAAGGAAATCGTGCTAGACTACTTTCAATAATACTCCACTCGAGTTTTTTATAAAGAATTATATCGTCGCGAGAATACATATTTCGGTGAAAAGAACATTTGGATTTATGCGAAATAATAAAGATATATTATTGCACTTCCTTGACCGATAATCTACCAATATTGCCAACTAATATTACAATTGCGAACAGAAACTTAAGAAAGTATTGAATAATTTAAAGGTATGTGATAGCATATACCTTACCGACATTACACGATATTTAGATTTATGCAAAATAAAGAAATCATTTGCACATCCTTGTTCATAAATTGTCAAATTTTTCTGGATTGCTAGAAATGGCATTTTCACAAGGTTTGCTGGGACGTAAAATCATGACTTGATATTATTATTTCACAGCTTACGAGAAGTTCAGCTACCCACACTGTAGGCGTTTGCAGATGGAGGGTGAGTTCTGTCGACCGGGCGGTCCATTGACGACAAACGGCAGTCGATATTACCCCGACAACACTGAAATCATCTTGGAGGACGTGTATTTGATGTTCTGTCCCTGTCACATCGGCTTCGTCTGCGATCGCGGCGATGGTGTGTGCCGTGACGCGAGCGATATGAAGGACTTCAACCATCTTGGGGCCCAGTCAAACAAGAGGGACGACTGATTTTTTTCACCCTATCGCCAGCCCCTCACCAACAATTAAAATTTCGTGAAAAATCACTTGGTGCTACCAAGCAAGCGAAATTTGTATAGCTATATAATTCGCTTGATATTCTTCAAATCTTACTAGTGACTTGTTATGTGATAAATGCGCATCAAGCGTTTAAATAGACTGTATAATACTTACCTTCATTTGTCACTGCTTTGTTTGTGAACTTTTGTAATTTTTAATAATATATTGAAAACTCCAAGTTATTCATGCACATTTCTGTGTATCTAGTGAAGTTTTACTGCTGTTCTCTATCGACATCGATAATCTAATTGTTCACATAGCAGCTCGTTTACCACATCGAGACAAGACATGTTGTTTTTTCATAGCTCGTCATAACATGAAGATTGAAACAGCTTCAAAACTTACTAGCTGTGATAAAAAAAACAGCTATAAAAATACTATTTGTATTTTATATCAGAATATAATTTTTATTCGAAAACATAATAAATAGCCAAATACTTAAAAACTTAACTAATTCCTGTTAATTTTCATTAGGTGCAAAGATCTTTTACTTGAAGTGCCTATTAACAAAAGAATTAAAATTCACAATTTCAAGTTTTTTGCAGTTCATATAACAGTTAACACAGTTTTTGTAATAAATATAACATAAATCTACTAGAAAGCTTAGCTTGCAAGTTTTAAGGGGATGCGATAGTAGTATTTACCGATGTTACAGTATTTTGATTCCAGTAAAAAAAACTACTTAAATTAATGAAAAATGACGACATAATTGCACTTCCTTGGCCCATAACCTAATATTTATCAAAGTTTCAGCCAGATATTTAAAGTCAGTATTTAAACTTTACGAAATATTAGGTTATGGGCCAACGAAGTGCAATTATGTCGTCATTTTCCATTAATTTAAGTAGTTTTTTTATTGGAACCAAAATACTATAATATCGGTAAAGTTAGGACTATCACATCCACTTAATTTTTCTACTCTTTACGTTTTACGTTTTTTGAAAACCGAGATAAGTGTAAAAATTTGAAGTTTTGCTAATCTTAAAGTACAAATCTAAAAGTTCTCATGTTGGTATAATAAACGAAAATATCAGAACAATCTGATTTTGGATTTCGACAAAAGAAAAAAAGGTGTTCATAGCCGCTGCTACAGTGAAGGGTTTCAGCTGTAAAATGGCCTCGACACTGAGAATCTTCCTAATATCTGCTATTCTTAATCCATTTCTCAATTATCACGCCCCATGTAATTGGCGATTTTGTCACGTTAATGAATATCCCTGCTGGAAAAGCCGGATTAAAAACATTTAAAATCGATTCATTTTTAATCGACTTCAATGGGTTTTAATAAATTCAATCGACTGTCTCGATTCAGTCGATTAAAAATGAATCGATTTTAATTGTTTTTAATTGCAGTCGGGTTTAATAGTTCATCGTCCTATTAAATTTTATCAATTTCAATCGCTTTTTATGTTCATATTTTTTCAATACCATTCAATAACATTTATTGCAATTAATTACAATCGTTTTTTAATCGACTACTATAGTCACAAAACCAAATCGACTCTAATGATACCAATGTACATTGATTATTGATCGACTTTAATCTAGTTCAATATATGCCAAATTTAATTGGTTTTCATGCGGTAAATAGAGATTGATAGTCAATCGATTTTAATATTTTTAAATCGCCCCATATTTCAATCGGCTTTAATGTTTCGAATGAGTATTGACCATCAGTCAACTTTAATCGACTTAAATAGATGCGGAATTGAATCGGCTTTCATGCGACAAATGGAGATGGATAGTTAATCATCTCTAGTCGTTTTAAATCGTCCCATATTTTAATCGGCTTTGGTGTGATGAATTGAGATTAACCATCAATCGACTTCAATCGATTTTAATAAATACATAACTGAATCGTTTTTATTGTCGCGAATAATGATAGACGATAAATCCACTTTAATCCATGTAAATCATTGCTAATTTAAATCGACTTTAATTCGACGAGTACATATTGATCATTAAACGATTTTAGTCGCTGTTAATCAGTGCATATTTTAATCGAATTTAATGCGACGGATATAGATGGATCGTTAGTCGACTTAAATCAATTTAAATAAAAACACAGTCTAATCGGATTAAATGCGACAGATGCAGATTGACAGTTTAAAATCTTTAATGGTTTCAAATTGTTCTATATCTAAATGGGCTTTAATGCATCGGGTACAAATTGATCATTAATCGATTTTAATCGGTGTTGAACAGTGCATATTTTAATCGACTTTAATTCGACGGATGCAGATGGATCATTAATCGACTTTAATCAACTTAAATATATTCGCAATTGAATAGGCTTTAATGCGACAAATAAAGATTGACCGCTAATCGACTTTAATTGTTTTATATTGCCTCATATGTAAATCGGCTTTAATGTGGTAAATGGAGATTAGCCATCAATATACCTGGGATGATTTCACTATGTATATAAAAGAATTGTTTTTAATGACCCGAATAATAATACACGATCAATTGACTTTAATTTATAGTGCTATTATAATTTATATCGATTTTAATAAGACGGATACAGATAATCATTTTAATCGAGATTAAACCTATGTAATGTTTAATACTATCAATGAATATTGACATTAATCGAGTTTAATAATTAGTTTACTTTAATGGATATTTTTTTATTGTATTTCATATGTAGCCGTAAAATTTGTTCAGATAAAATTTTTATCTTTTTTTAATAATTATAAAATCTAGTTCGGAATACGGACAATTTATCGCTGAGTCGATTTCTATCGATTTTAATCAATATTGAATCAATAATAGCAATATTGTTAATTGTAGTAATTTCATGCGGTAACCCCATCTATCGTCCGCACCTTGCCGAAGGCCGGCCTCACGGCCGACCGGGTGATGGGGCTTACGGGAGCGGTCTTTCTATGAACGGAAGGTAACTCTCAAACTAATGGCGGACCATCGTGTTTGCCGTGTGATGCGGCCCGTGCGACGGCAAAGGGAGATCCTGGGTGGGGAAGCGAATGGAGGTTGCGTGCCGAAGTGACCTGAACCATGGGCGAGTGTGTTTCGTCGCGTGATGCCTGCCGGAAACTCTCCAGAGAGCTGAACGCCTCGTCCGGCTGGGAAGCTCGAGAGAGTGGAGGTGAGCTAGCGGAATGGAGCGTGCTATATCCCGGCATGATGTACCCAGTCTGGCACCGCTTACAGACATGTGTTGGGGCCATGCCGGCTGCCCCCATAGACGGGGGGACCCAGAGGATCGGAC